>VYZP01075239.1:17310-30742 GCA_013400635.1 Hypocryptadius cinnamomeus
AGGACTTTTAGACCCCTTGGAGAGCCCAATTTCAGTGTGGTTACCAAATGCAGCATGGCAGGTGTGTAAGGAACTACCAGTAAGATTCAGATTTGAATCTCTTCTCAGAGCCAGAGATGTGAATTCAGGAATCTGAAGCTGGATCTCCAAAGAGCAGTGGGATTCTCTGAGACACGACCGGTGTGTAAGGAACTACCAGTAAGATTCAGATTTGAATCTCTTCTCAGAGCCAGAGATGTGAATTCAGGAATCTGAAGCTGGATCTCCAAAGAGCAGTGGGATTCTCTGAGACACGACCTCATCTGTTTTTTACTAATCCTCATCTGTTTTTCACTAATATGATCACTGTAATGGGCTGTCACTGAGACCAGACCAAAACACAACTGACTTCTTACCAGCTGCAGTAGGACTGAAACACAAAGCTGAGTCCAATACATGATTTATCCTTAATTATGTCTTGCATTATACTTTATGACCGAACACATGACGGAACAAATGGCAAATCATGCAACTCTCTGAACCTGGGATTGAGATAAATTGGGTCTGAATTATGGCAGTTGCCTTCAGCTCGTGGATGCCTTAACAGATTTAGTAATTAAAGCTGAGACTGTGTCCTTCTCTGACAGAAACCACTGCCCTCCTTTTTTCTGGCAGTTCTATGGACAAAGTCTTTCCAAAATCAAGCAATGTAACAAAGCTATTTATTCCTCACAGCAACAGAAGAATCTGTGACCACCTCCAGCATTCTCCCAAGGCCTCTAATCATGACAGATCTTTTACAAGTTGCATTGATA
The DNA here is from genome assembly GCA_013400635.1 of Hypocryptadius cinnamomeus. Taxonomy (NCBI): domain Eukaryota; kingdom Metazoa; phylum Chordata; class Aves; order Passeriformes; family Zosteropidae; genus Hypocryptadius; species Hypocryptadius cinnamomeus. The sequence continues at coordinate 18,105 of VYZP01075239.1, forward strand.
ACTAGTCTGTGGGCACACGCACAGGCAGATTTTATGGTATAAAGGTACAGAGTTAAATTGTGTATCTAGACCAATTCTCTGAAAAGCACAACTTGATGCCCAATGGGGAACAGAGACAGAACAATTTCTAAACCAATACATTTATACTGGCAATAAAAAATGTCTACTTTATATTGGCACAAAAGCTTGTTGGGATTTCTTAGCAGATTTTCCTCCATTAAAAAAAAACATTCAGGGATAATGTAACATGGTACCAGGGTGGGATCAACAATACTGTGGAGAGCACCAACCTGTTCTGAAGACAGAGCAAGTAAAAAAATTCATCTCCTAAAATTAGACTTAAAAGCTATGGGTGAAGCATCCAGCCAAGGACAGACAGTACAAAGGCTCTTATTGATTCTAGGAATTCACAGGCACCTTTTCAGGCATTTATGAAAACCTCAGAACCAGTGTTGCTGGAAAGCATATGGCCACAGCGAGTGTTCAGTTACTGAGGCACAGAACCACACTGCCCTTAAAGACCTTCCACTGAAAAGCTGAAGACAGCAGATGATGGATTTTGCCAGTTGACATTTGTCCATGCTTCAGGAGAACAGCCGTTGCAGGAAAGCTCTACTGGGCACCCAAAGCTCCAGCCACAGCTCACAGCAGAGGGGAAAGCACTCAACAGCTGCAGAATCTGCTGGGATTTTGACACTTACCTCTTGTCCTGTGGCGATGTCAATCGCTGTATAAACAGTTCCTGAAGCCCTAGGAACAAAACAGCAGGAGAAACTGAGAAACACTTTAGTCCCTGGAAGTGAAAGCCAGCCCAGACAGGAGAGCTCTGCTGCCTGGAGTGTTTATAAGGGTTCACCCACTCCTCAGCCAACAGCATGGCAGCCCACCAGCCCTCTGCCACGCAGAGAAAACTGAGGTCCAACATGAAGAAGGGCTGGTGAAAATGTCCAGTGCGCATGCCACATTATTTTAATTCAAAATCTAAGGTGGGGAGGATGTCTATAAAAACTGGAAAATAAGATGTTTAATTATTTTCAATTTTGTTGCGTTGAATTTCGTTTTTTCCCCCCTTTTTCTCTGTGTGTCTGTGAGTGTGTTTTTTCCATGAAATGTAACACACAATCCAGTTGGGCCTTCTCACACCTTTAAATTGAATCCATCTGCCAAACTCAGGCAATGTCACACAGTCACTCAGAACTCTGAACATATGACAGCCATTTGAGGAAAATATCTAAATACAGCTTTCTCCAGCATGCAAGTAAACAATTTTCCAGCCATCCTGCAAGGTCACAGCTAGAGCAGGTTAAGGCATCTATTATTTCACACACAAATTGAGGACTCAGAACAGAGGATACTTAGAGAGCTTCTTTGTGTGTCAAGAACCATAGGCAGCTGCTTCTGCTGAGTGCACCTGACATGTGAAGGGCTCTTCATGGTGTCCATGTGTAGCTCCTGTGGCACACATAGGTTGAGTTGTAGAGCCACCAGAAACAAATAGTGTGCTCACCTGCAAACTAGACAGGGTGGGGTTTGGTTTGCCATCTGCCTCTCCTTCAAAGATGTTCTTCCCCATAATGACATGAAGGGCTGAAAAGGCCCCAGTCAGAGGTAATTCCTTTGGGTTTCAAAGCAACTAGGGGCTTGGAAACCCTTCCTTCTGAGCTAAACCACAGCTTTACACTACCATCATTTAAGAAGCCCACATCTGCAGGAGCAGTGAGGCAGCGGAGAGCCAGGGAGGGAATTCTCACAAGCAGGAATGTGCATCCTGCAAGTGTCCCAGTGACTGAAAGTGCCAAAATGAGTTTGCTCCTTCTCACATGATCCACTGGCTTGTTTGTTTACCTGCAGGCTGAAATATTTCAGAAGCAGTTTAATTCAACAGAGACCTTATGTCTGCGTTGAGAGCAAGATTCTCATTGGGCATGCTATGCATTCTTTTAATATAAAGGCAAATGCATTGTCCTATGACTAATTGACAAGATTAATCCAGTTTGTTTTCATAAGAAGTCAACAACATTTATTCAGATTTGCTAACACTGTGATGATTCTCCTGAGCAAAGTTGTATCAGGCTTTATTTCAAAACAGCTCCTGAAATTAGAATGGTTTTGGAATGCTCCAGTCCACCTACTTGTGAGGAGTGTAGATAAAGGTAATTTAAGTAAAGCTGTGAATTAATTGTCAAAGGCTTTGCAATTCTGAATTACAAACTTTTACTCCTAAGTAACTCATTTCTGACCAGTAACTTTTAATCTGTTCTGCAGCACCTGGTCTTTACTGCAGTTAGGCAAGTGCCAGGACACACCTTTAGATCTGTGTCACTGTGATGCAGTGCAGTACTAACCAGGCTACTCATGGCTCCATACTAATTTGTCTTGCTACAAGAGCTAACACTGCTTGAGCAAACACAACCTCTTTATCAAGTGCTAGATAAAACTAAGTTTCCTCTAGTGTCAGCAACATTTTCAGTCCTCAGCTGGAGACAGAGGACAAAACAGGGACTCAGCACTGACCTGTTCTGCAGCACAGGCCTACTGACTACTACTCACTGCAAAGTTGCTGTAAAACCATCACAGTCTTTATTAACTTCCCAGCTGTATGAAGCCATGAAGTGCAATGTGCTGGACAGTTGCTTTTCCATACATAAGCAGCTGCTCTCTACCTGTAGTTCTCTGAGCAGCCACACCTCTCCTTGCCTTGCTCTCATTAGCAGTTACTAAAAACCTGCTCACTTCCAACACTAGAACACTTGCCTTTGGCACAGCTGTACCCAACTCATGGCAGAGGTGGCAGCTCAGGAACTGGCACCTGCATTAACTGAGCTCATCAGCACCTGGCAAGGCAGTGTCACAGCCCAGCACTGCTGCAGAAACCCAAACCCCAGCCATCAAGCACTTTGGGTGCTCCTAACCATCCTGTTTGATTACCTTTCTCATGATCTTTCTCTTCAGGATCTTTTCCTATCACAGTAAGTTGGCCTGCAGCGTTAGAGGCATGAACTAGTTATGGCAGCACACTCCTCTCCAAGGAGGCTATGCCATCTTCAGGCTGTACTAAAAGCTAGAGGAAATCCATTTAGATACCCTTTTAGGCCACATAGCAGCTATTTGTCTGTCCACCAGTTGTCAAGACACCTTTGTACAAGCTCACTCCTAGGACTACCAAAATAGGAGACTGTGAGGGTGATGGTCACATTCTCACAGTGACAGCTATAATCTGCTTCACACACATGTTTATTCTGCTCTCACTTGTTCAGCTGACACCTCTTTTCTAAGAGACAGGCACAGCTTGAAGTTTCCACTGACATTTTACAAATGACAGTAAGAACTAAAGCTTCGGAGAGGAAGCAAGTTGGAATTTAAGAAAGGGTTTTTATACAATGAATGGAGCACAAACACCTTCCCACAAGGGCCCTACCAAACCAGAGAGATCTAAGATAAAACCTGCCAGAGAAAGAGCATGGGTGTGTCAGCCTTTCTGCAGTTTATGAACTATTCCAGGTTAGCAACAGGCTACTCTGAGCTCAGACCTCACAAATAGTTAAGGCAGAAAAATATCACCTGATGCCAGTAAACAGCTTCTGTCCTACACTGACAGCAGTGTCCTGGTGTTACACAGATGGTGCCAGTCCTCCTGGAACAACAACACTGCCAAGGAAGCGCCAATGGTGCAGGCAGTCCGTATTTAAAATGCAAGTCAGATACCTAATTTTGAGGTAAGTTCTTTTGTTCTTGCCTCCTCACATAGGAAATATTTCAAATTTATCCAATTTACAGTTAGCAAAGCTGAGTTTCAAAGGGGAATGGCTTGGGTGATTATTTTCAATAAATGCCTAGAACCCACAGGGTCCACAAGGGATCTGCCATGAGGAAGATGATGTATTTTCCTCTGAAGTGCATTAGCACTGTGTCTATTACTGAATTTTTGGGTTTTACAACCTCTGCTAGAAAAAGAACCTATTATTTCATCTCTGGTTTCAATTTCTAAACTATGTGGTTATAAGCCTGACCACTGAATATTGTTTGAAGCAAATATTTGAAATAAACATTATTGAGAGCCATCAGCTGACAGCTATCAGGTGGTAAGTTACTCTTCTAGGCAATAATGTTTTTTCTCCTTTCTTCAGCATGGTCGTATTATTTTGAGACATACAAAAATGCTTTCTCCTAAGAAAATAAGCAAACAAGAGCCACACACTTGAGGGACAAGAGATCTTTCAGGCCTTTCTCCTTGCTGCAGATAAGATTCTGTCAGCATCAAGCTGTCTTTCAACTACTTTTGACCACACTTATAAATTCTGATCAGTACTGAGAGACAGGAGGATCTAAATCTGATCATATCTGAACATGTTTGGAGCTTGCCTATCTTCATGCTTGATGCTCCACCAGCAAAATACCTGGCCCACGGCTTTGCACAAGTAACTGGGATATGACTTACCCTTGGCCAATTTTTTCAAATCGAGTGTATTTCTTCTTAGGATCTCCCACGCTCACAATGCTCCCTGAAAGAAACAAAATGCAAGATTCTCACTTCAAAACAGGGATTCCACCTTCCAGCAGACACGAAATGCAGCCCCACCGTCTGGGGCTTTGAGCCATTTGTGGTCAGCTGGGTAACAACAACAGCAACAACAGAGGCAGCTCCACAGCACAGATGGCCTCCATAAACACTGATTTGCTACAGTCCTTTAGGGTTACCCTGACGAGAAACTAAACACAAGGAGAAACATTCAGAACAGACAGAGATCAGAAAACAAGAGGCACCAATGCAAGCGTTTGTCCCCTACAAACATTAGGGAGAGCTGGAACAACAGTGCCTGTATTTTCTTGGGAATAAACACACTTTGATTCAACAAACGTTTACTACTTCTGAAGATTAAATGTACCTTGTGTTCACTTTTTTATGAACAGGTACCATTTTTGGAACAGGAAGAGTATTGCAAGTGCATCCAGGAGAGGAGGAGATCATCTCAACCTTTCAGCAGTTTACCAAAAGAATGCCTTAATGTTTGCAGTGAACAGCATCTCATTTCACCATCAAGAATGATGGGGTTTCAGAACCAGGGCCCCCATCACTGGTTTCCAGGCTAAGTTCTGAAGACAGCCCTGCCCTGCACCATTTCAAGAACCACACTGCTGGTTTTCAATGTGACACAGTCCCGTCGCTCACACTGGACTCGCCCTCTCACCACCACACACACACTGTGTTCATGTTCTCCTAAAACCAGCAAGATGGGTAACAAGGACAGCAGTGCTCCTGGGGTGCTGGTGTAACACAGACATGCCCAAAGGGATGCTGATCCTGAGCACAGCTGATATGATGCAGAAGACAGACCAAACAAGTGGCTGCTGCCTCCGGGAAGCTCCATGCTGCAGCAGTGGGATGGTCAAGCTCCACAGTGTGAGCAGGAGGTCTATACCTTCTCATCTCCTATCCCTCCCTCTAGTCAGCTAGAAGGGAGTCCCAGAGTCCTCTAGTCATGCTGTTCTCTACTGAAGAGTTATTTTGTAGTGAAGACCTGCTCTAGAGAAGCAGAACAAGCTTTGTTTTATGCCATGCATTTCAGCGAGATGAAACTATGAAAAATTAACCAGGTTCTGAAGGTTCCTCAGCTTGGGCTCCCAACACTCCAGTCCACTCGATTCCTGCAGGTTGGCACAGCAGGACACGACCACTTCAGGGCACTTGAGACTGTGTGGGTATCCCAGGCAGTAGGCAGGCTCACCCTGCCATCAGCCTGGCTGGCGTTCCCAGGGCACGGGGCAAGGGGAGTGAGTGTGTGGGGCAAAGGAAAACTCTTCTCCTGCAGCTCCCATTAACACTCTTGCCAAGGGCTGCAAAATTGCTTTAGCAGGGAGTGTACCAGATGGTGCTGATGCCCTGTCTTCTCGCTGTGCTAGCAGGCAGGATTCCTGGCTAGGCATCCAGTCAGATGCCCATTTGGATGCTGAAGACCTCTCTGTTCCCTACAAATGGCTTGGACAGAGGGAAGACGAGTTTGTGACTACTTAAGAGGGAATGGTGCATCATCTAGTTTTGTTTTGGATGCACAGGTAAACAAATATGTGTTTGTATTTGTAATACAGGGATACAGCCAGATCAGTCAAAGGAAATATGCTGCAGATCACTGAAGTCTTTCCTTCTGAATTCATCTTCTTAAACTATTCCTGTGATGTACGTTCCAAGATAAGTCCTTAGAAGACATTTGCATTGAGCCACCACCTTTGGCTTCATTGTTTGCATTCTGTCAAGGAAACTACCAGACCAGAAAAACCAGTACTATTTATTTAATTAAGCCTTACGATTTGTTTGATTCTATCAGATTTTGGCTCTTTCATTAGACACAAACAAAATATCCTAATTACTGCTTTTTTTCCTTCCCATCAGATTCCTGGCATCTCCAAATGGGCAAGAAGGTGTCAAGCAGGGCAAGGTTTAACTTCAGCTGTCAGTGGCATGAAGTCCACAATGGGTGATGGGGCCAGACTGTCCCACATGGGACTGTCTCACACCCTGTGGCTCACAACCCCATGAGCTCTGCAGCAGTAAATCAAACACTGCTCTAATTCTGTACTGGGCTGAATAACAGGAAAAACACTGTGCTGCCAGTGCCTGGCTAGGTGCTATTCTCAGCAAGTTAATGAAACGGTGTATCTACTAGAACAGCTATCAGAAGTTCATGGAAGTTCATTCACTTCAGAAAATACAGAGAAGGATTGAAGAAGAAAGATTTTTTTAAATTATTTTCCAAATTTTCCACTAATTTTGAAGTTCAGATTTCCAGAGTTTTTCCTCAAGACTTGAGTAGCTGCTTTTCCAAGGCAGCTGTTTGTGGCTGGTTCCCTGTACTTAAGGCAATGTACATCAAACATTACAGTATTAAAATCAACAAAGTGACAGGTACACAGCTCCTACTCAGACAAGCACTCCCTGCTCTGGACAAAAGATAAACCTATCAGCTATTTTGATGTCTTTAAGCACTTTCCTTTATCAAGTCCTAAATTAAGTGAATAAGAAAGCTGAATTGGGCCAGTTCTGTTTTATAGTTATCAGTGGAACATAGTCATGATTTCATTACAGACAGAATTTTATTTGATCTTATCTCAATATTACAGTCTTTACTCACTAATAAAACTCTAAAAGCTCTAAAAGAACTCAAGCTATTTCAAGCAGAAAAGAATTATGAAAGCAATTTTAGATAAAAGAGGGCAGGGGACATCTTCCTAAAAGTAGCATAGAAAGAGTTGTGAGGGAAGTAGGCAAGGTGGAGCAGTCATGCGAGTTAAAATAGAACAAGCACCACACTGCTTAAATATAATTAGTTCAAGACTCTAATAAAAAAGCATCATGTCTGTTTTCAGATAGCTTCATGAAAGCACAAAAATATTTTCATTGCCCACATCACAATTTGCCCAAGGCAGGTATTCAGACCTTGCTCACTTGGTAGCAAATTGTTAAGAAAGAAAAAGCATGAAAGCATGTAACATTTCAAAGATGTAACTCTCCAAAACTCCAGGGCTCAGTCCCAACCTGGCATATACAGCAGCTTGAATAAATGATAGACATACTTGAGCTCATGGATGCAGGGTACCTGTAGATCTCAGGGGGGGAAGCCTGCCTCAAACATTTAGCATCAGCTGAAGAAGCAGAATTCCTCTCTCTATAAGCTGACATACCTGCAGGTAGCCACCTGCTCTGGAATTTATTTCACTGTGCCCTCAGCTAAAGCTATTGAATTTATCCCTTGGATACTCCCTAACGTCACTGAGATTCATGTCAACCTGGTAAGGATGCAGGAAACTCTATGTAAGCAGCTGAAATCTCACAGCTAAGGAAGGCTTCAGCCTGTGCATTCACAGCAGCCATCAGTGGCAGGGCAAGTATGACAACGTTGAGCAATGGCAACTACTGAGAAAAAGCCACAGACGCACAGCACTCTATTACAAGCAGTTGCCTTCATTAAAGACACATTATTTGCTTTGTGATCTGACAGAAGGAGGTGTAGATCAATCTGCTTTTTTTTACCAACAATTAATGGTAGACACAGAATAACCTAGGCTCTGCTCTGAAACCAACCATTTAATCTGAGAACACTGCACTGGCAGCTATCACATGCAAGAAGCAAATTAAATTGGTTGCACTGCAGAATCAGGAAGGGCTTGATGTGCTTCAGTAGAGTATGATGTGCACAGGGGTTGGAGCCAACAGTCAGGATTCTAACAGTATTAACTGGCTAGGAATTAGCCATGAGGAAGTGCCATGTTGTCTGAGGAATACAAAGCAGATGCTCCTTCCAAAGGGGAGCTCACTGACAAAACTGCAAAATTCTTAAAAACGAACTGTAGAAGTAGGAGGAGCAATAACAGTTATGAAAAGGACAGCAAGAGAATACCTGGAAGATGTGTAACTGTCTCAAGGAGAGCTCACTGAGGCTGAAGGAACCAGCTTAGTGCTGCAGTTATCTACTGGTAAAAAAACCCACACCAATAAAAAGCCTCCCACACACAAAAACCCAAAAACCCAACAGATTTTTGCAAAATATTTTGACTCCAATGAACCATGAGAAGTTAAAAGTCTAGAGAGAATTTAGGAACCCAAACATTCTGTTTCATTTGGCCATTAATACACAGGAGTTCCCTATGTCATTCACTAGGTCATAGCCTTTTGCTCAACCAGAAACAATCTCTGCTTTTGCCTTAAGCACAGAAGGAAGCTCAGGCAAACCCAACCCAGCCCCAGCTGCCCTCAGAGGCAGCAGGAACACCCCAAGTGTTCTCTTGCTGCCTTGAAGCACAACAGTTTCTGTAGGGAGTTGTAAATGACTCTGTGACACTCAACTGTGAGAAACATTTGGTACAGCTAATGCTGACACATGCAGGAAATACACTGCTCTAGCAGACTCCAAATACCCAATACATACTCAGTTTCTCTAGGATCTCCTCATCTGTCATCTTGGATTTTTTTCGCTGCCGGTCTGTGTTTCTGTACAGGGTGTTTGTGTTTGAGTTTTCAGGCTGGGGAGTCGTGGCTTCTTTAGCTGGTGCTGGTGCAGCGGCAGGTTCAATAACAGAGCGTGTGTAGATCTGTGACAAGAAATTATTTTGTGTCAGAAAGGTGGCTGGCAGAGGTCCCCCTGAGATCATATTTCAAGTACAAACCCTTAGGAAGATCGTGTCAGCCATATCCAGGTCTCTAAAACTGGTTTTGCTGTCCACTTCTCAAACTGAACAAGCAAAAATGAAAGACAAGTTTCACGTTCAATTTTCAAGAATTTGCTGATATAGTCCATGGAGAGGGGCAGGTACCTCCAGAGGACAGTGTGTCCTATGTATCTTGCCAGGATATGAACTGCATCTTTGGACTGCTATCGCTGCTGACAGGGGGCCTGCACAGCTGGACAAAGTGGCTCATTTTCACACCTGTAGCATTAAAGGACATGATGGTACCTCTTACCTGATAGAAGAGAGCCATGGCCCTCACCAGAATCCCAGGAAACTGACACATGAATGTGAAAGTTCAAATCAAATTTTCCCAGTGTCAGTGGCTGAAGTGAAGCTCTGTGTCATGACAGGACTTCCACCAAAGCACCTTCAGCACTGTCTGATCACACACTTGCAGCTCTGCACTGCACCAAACACAGACCTAACCAAAGCTGGCACTTACTGATTTTGTGTGTTCAGGCCGTGGGGCGATAACAGGCGGAGGTTCATTGTCATCTTCCTCCTCTTCATCATCTTCATCCTCTTCTTCAGACACAGAGGGAGCCAGAGGAGGTTCTGATGCTGTTTTTGTGCTCTGTGGACAGACAGTACTGTGAGTGACAGTTGCTATCCTGGCACTTTGAAGCTTTGACAGCCACCTACACCCTCAGTCTTCCTAGATGTCAGAGGCCAATCTAGACATGCACATGCTCCTTTGGGCCTAAGTTCTAAGTTAAACTCAACACTTAAAGGTATAGGTACACTGAACTCCACCACTCCCAGCTGCTGCTCAAAGGCAGGGGGTTATATCACGCCATCCCACATCTGCTGGTGGAAAAAAAAATGAAAATGCACCTTCTGAAGTTTTTACCAATTGCTTTAAAGGTGGCTACAACAGGCCACTTGGAGAACTGATGTAAATCAAAGGCACCATTCAACACATTCACATCTGACTGTCACTCTCTTTAAAATGCCATCTCTTTGGTCCAGTAGAAATACCAGTAAGGGAAGCCCACAGCAAACGGAGACCTGAGTCAGTAATTCTGGAAAGCTGTCATGCTGACTGTCTCACTACTGCCTCTATCTGCTAGACAAAAATACTACAGCATCTGCCAAGGTGTCCAGATCCACTGGAAAAGCTACTGGGAAGGCTTCCTCTGTTCTAGTGAACACCACACTTCCTCTGAGAAGTGTGTTTTATTAAAGATAAGGGAAGTGGCATTGATTGAAAGTCTGAAGTGTGAATATTCAAAGATGACTTTCATTTCATTATACACAGTTGGCTGTGTAATCACAAACCTCACATGGAGCTGCTTAACACTTTAAAATAAAAGCCAAATCCCCATTCAGTCACTTGCTATTTAATTCACTAACAATAACCCTAATAAATTCGGTCAGTATTAATGTGTATGTCACTCCTACATCTCTGGGATTGCTATTGCAATCCAGCATTAATTAGAGTGGATGGTTATTTAAAACTTTCCTTCAATGGTTCCAGTGAGTTACATATCAATTGTAACCTTATTTATATTCAGTTATATATCCAGCTGTACTAAGGAGAAATCATGAAACTCGATAGAAATGGCATTCTAAATTTTTAAAACTAAATTAAAATGGGCTCATTAGGTGGTGCTGCATATTGTTGTAAATGATATATACACCATGGCTAAACCAGCCAGCAAGCCTCTGTCTGCTAAACCAGACTTTCACCTTTTTAAAAAGAACTCAAATGGAAAATCATAAATCAGCCAGGGAAAGTTCATGGCTTGCTCCACAATTCTTAAACATTAAGAACATCAAAGGTTACTTTCCCACTCACCGAGGGATGGGCTTCTATGTATCCATGGGCACTTTTATCTGCAATGAGCAAAGGACAATGAATCAGATGCTGTTAGAAAAAATCCCTGCCTGTTTTGGGGAATCCCACAGAACAAGTCAACCCAAACAGAGATTGCTTTTCTTTCACACCATCCCTTCAGGAGCAACAGCAAGGAAGAGAACAGGACAAAATTCCAGACTGTGTCTATTTTTTGACCTGTTTGCCAGTAAATAAAGTAAACAGAAATTTGATCAAGAAAATGCAAATTGTTCTTTAACTGTCAATGCTTCTGTTCCACCCAAGAAGCAGTTTTTTCTCCTTTTCATACTGTGGTTTTTTTGTTTTGTTTTTTTTTCAATTAATTGCATGTATTCATTCTCATTAGCTTGCTGACAACATTTCCACAGAAAAGCTTCCTCAAAATCCCCCTTAGCCATGGCAGCTCTATTCTGACAAAGCACGAGAACAGCTCCTGGGTTCAGGAGCACTCATGAACTGTTACGAAGTCTGCATTTCATCACAAAGGGAATTGCTATTTTAGCACACAGTAAGCATCAAATTAGTCAAATCTTTTAATTACGGAATTTGGGAAAAAAAGATGCTTTCTCTCAATCCTGGAGATAAGTGCACAGTTTTTATAAAGACTTCTGAGAAGCTTCTGCATTTTGGAAGTTGTCTTGGTTGAACTTCAAACTGAGGAAATTACAGACTCCACTGCCACAGACCATCCTGTGGAGGAAATGGAACCCCAGCAGGTGACACTCCAAAAGCTGTCTGCACTCTGTTGGCTACTGACACCCCCTTTTTTAGCTGAAGCTGTCAACAGGCACTCTACCAAACTAATGCTATCTTAATGGCATTTTTGTTTCAAAATCTTGATTAGTTCTAAAAATCTGCAACAAAGCAAGGTCACCATTTTAATGACGTTCGGGGGAAAAAAAGGAGAAATGCAATTAATTTCTGGAGTATTCCACAATGGAGAACTGGTTCAGGTTGCCTCCTGACAACTTGAATCTTGAATTTTGCTCTAACTCATTTTGCAGCCTGACCTCCCCGTTGGGAGACATCAACTTACCTCCTGACGTAAAGCTCATGTATTTCTGGTTGTTAACTGTTTCTTTTGAATCATAAAATTTGAGAACATCTAGAACAGCCTGTGGGTTCTTCTTCTGCTCCAGTTTTGTTATGTTGGAGGTCTGTAGTAGCCTGGCCCACTGCTCTGGAATGCCCTGTAGACATCGTGTGGAGACAAAGTGGGTTTAGAGTATTCAAAATCTGCAGCCTCACAGATCTTTACCAAGATCCCATGCTTGCTGTAAGATTACTTGCAGAAATTTTGATTGACACCTTACAATTAAAATTAGATGCAATCATTTCTTCTCTATCAAAAATCTAGCTAAAACCAGGACCCAACGTCATAAAAATAATGACTGTGAGAGGAAAAAAAGGGGATGCAACTTCTCTGGAAATCGACTCTGCTCTTCCATGGAATAATGATTTAAGGCTTAAACTTGTTTGCCTGGTGATTCAGGGCAGACATAACAAGACTATTTTCTATTGGTGCACAACACAGTGTTTTTTAGGAGCTTTACACCGGACTTTTCATGCTTAGGAATGC
>VYZP01075240.1:0-13755 GCA_013400635.1 Hypocryptadius cinnamomeus
TTCTGCATTATTTTAATAGGCAGCTGTTCTGCATTAACCTAAATGAAAAGAGTTTTTTCCTCTCTGTTTCTCTGTTTAATTATGTTGAACTGACGTTGCTGATTTATCTTCTTCAAAACTGTATCAGTGTTGTTTTAAATGCCCACTTTTACTGCAAATACTGATTCTTTTTAATATGCATTTATCCAATTTACCTGGAAGCTGTTTTCATGCACATTAACGTAGGAGTTCCACTTGCATTTCTGAGGCATTTATTATGGGATCTGAAAACTCAGCAGCTAATAAAATAGTCAGTTTTGGATAATGATCAGTCCAGAGAGGCCATATGGGGACACTAAGGACACTGGGGAATTTTTACTTCTTATGGAATTGAAAGAAATGGAAAATTGGATAACCACTTATTTGAAATTGCTTGTCATAAATTAGACAACATTCTGGGAGGAGTTGACAGCATTGTGACATTTCCATTGTGACAGTCAATTTTGAAATGAAGCACAAATAAAGGAAGAAACCCAGGAGATGAGTCTCATATGTTCTTGATATGTTCCTAACACAGGGATAAATCAGCCTGTTTAGAGGGGGGTGAATTTGCACCAGAGACAGCCCATCTGTTTCTATAACCTCCAAAAATACTGAAACAGTTGCTGTTGCCAAGTTTTCAGATCCTTTTGTTTTCTTCAAGTTCTCTCACCTTCATGTGTTTTTTTCCATGTCATTCCCAATGGAATTATTTCCTTAGCCCCGAACTTGAAGATCCATTTTTCTTCATGTAGGGTCTGATGCAAACCCATTTAAGTCAATGGAAAGAGTTCCACTGGCTTTAGTGGGCTTTGGACCAGTCCTCACATTCCTCCAGAATATGCTTTTCCTTCCATGGTGCTTACAGAAAATAGTGTCAGCTTTACATAGTCCAGAAAAAAAGGAAAAAGACAGGGGGCCAACCTACATGAAGCTGTCTTGGCATAGATGTAGAACTGTTACTACTCCTCAGTAGCTATGTGTAGATCTATTCTATTTTGGGGGGAAAAAAAATAGAAATCACTGCATTGTTTTTTTTTCCTTTGTTAGCAATGTTATGCTGATCATAACTATGTTAGTCAGCTATGTTTATGCTGATCAACTGATCTAGTCAGGAGAGTCCCAAGGTGTCTCTTAACATATCCTTGCCAGTCTCTTAACATATTTTTACCAGTCCTTTGTGATTTTTTTATCTTGCGCTTCACGGGCTTTCTACCTTTCGAGCACTGTGAACACGGCAAAAGCCTGGATTCCAGAAGACATTTAGCTGCCATCAGGCTGCTGTCTCCTAATGTCCATTGCTGCTTGAGAGACTTTTGCTCACTTACTTATCACACAGCTTCTCCACCAAAATTCCTATATGCGGAACAGTCCATTCTTTCTCCACAAGAGGAGGCTTTCTCACAGATCCAGTCACAGTACTTGTGCTCCCACTGCAGTCACAGAGAATCTGGGAGCTTGAAGAAGAGTGGAGTATTATGTCCAAGCGAATGCAATTGCAGATCTAGTCCAAGTGGAAATGAGGACTTCAAAGGGACAGTGGAGACACTGTTACTCTGCAGGGGTAAGATCAGGCAGGTGTCAGCCGCTTCCCACCAGGAGTCATCGTGCACAAGCAGGTAGGCAGAATCTGAGTACCTCCCTAGGAATAAAAAGAAACAAATTTCTGTTGGATGTTGGCCTTTATTTCTGGAGAAGCAATTTTGTAGGCTTCGGGGTCAGCCTTTAAGTTTTTGCAATACTGATGATTTGGCTAAATTTTTTGTGGAAGTGGAAACTCAAGGCACCATCCAACACACTTTCAGCAGTGCTACTTTTTTAGAGGAAGGAGGGAGCTGAACTCTGCATTTACTGACTTTCAAAGTAACCTCCTTAGAATAAAACTACTTTGAGACAGAAAATATATTAATTTATTGGGAGCAATCAGTTCACAATTAACCAAATTCATGTCCTGCTAGAATTCTTGATCAAGATTTTAGCAATTCAGACTTAATCACTTGGAATTTTACATTGATTCATAGCTATAGAAAAAAAATTTCTGATCCATTTTTTCTTATTCTTGGAAGAGAAATATGGATCTAAATTCTTGTAGATAGCTCTGATTGCCCATTTCCCCCTTATTTCTGCTCCAAAAAAAGAGTGAGATTTTTTTAGAGTTTGGAAGAAACTTAATTTTTCATCACAGAGCTGCAAAGGGTGATGGCTCTAAGACAGTATCACAGGATGTATAATTATCTATATCTGGTCATGAAGGAATTACAGCAATCTTCTTAGAGATCTATAAAATGTAGATATAGATAGATGTCACATAAATCATCTTTGGTGATGGCCAGGTATTATATGGCAATGAACACCCTTTGAAAACAAATACTGAGTCACCAGCTTTGATGCTGAAGAAGTGAAGGTTATGATAAAGTTATGTAAGAACCAATTTAATTTTATCTCATGTCAGTGACTCATCTTTCTCCCACACAAAATAGTGGTTCTGACTCTCCTACTGTTTTGTCCTTCTACAGTGTGTAGCAAAGAAATTTACTAGCTAAATACTTGTGCTTTACACTTATAGAAAACAATGCAAAGTAAAAATTGTTCCTGAACACATTTCAAAGGGCTAGGGCCCAAGAGACAATGAACCAATTCAAAATACATTTTGAGGACAAAATGTATTTTGGTGTTTTAATATGAAATAATTTGTTTTATGTTAAAAAAGAGTATACCCACTTCATATATATATCTGAGTATATCCACTTCAGTGTCACACTTCATAAAGCCTCTCTCTAACTTTCTACCATAATCACCTACACAGTTTTACTAGAAAACTCTTAGAATATGCTGAACAACCAGAGTAAAAAATTCAAGGAGTGAATAGGAAGGCATATTTCTAGAACAACAGGACACATCTTGTAGATGTTCATCTGACTTGTTTGTCACCTGCTGACATCAGAAATGTCACATGCTGGAGGGAGGATGGCAGTGCTTTCTCCAAATGCAGCATATGTCTCCCAGCCAAGACCTCAATACTCAGTTCAAGGGGGTCTGTCTTCAGTGATGCTTTAATTTTATTCTATTTCTTTAAATAGCATCTATAGTCCCATACTTATTTTTTAATCCTCTTTTTTTTTAGCACTTTGACATAATTTATCTTCATATGTTTTTTGTGTTCCTGCCTTTATGGTATAAAATTCACCACTTCTCAGTCTCCTCATCAATAAACAAGCTTCTCATGATTATTCCATAAAATATTTGAAGTAGCAATGCAGAAATTCCCCCTTTCATCACCCACTTACACATTTGTCAAATCTGGTTCTTACTTTACTTTGCATTTATTTGCTCTTATTCAGGTAGCATCGAACTTCATAGTTCTGCTGCAAAGTCAGTTTCATCATTTGTCCCTATCTTACACTGAAAAGAGTTTGAATTGCTTTTTCATTCAATAGTTTCTACATTAGCTAACCAATCTAGAAATCTTTAGCTTCTCCTTCCATAGTTTAGGATGATTTTTGTTCACTTGTTCATAATAGAAGATTTTGCTTAGAACACAACACTGGAGATTCATAAAACTCTGTCTATGCTTTTTCCCCAATCTCTCATCTTGCCAGCAGCATATTTTCCATCTTTTACTACTAATAATCTATTTTGCACCTTGACAATAGTGTTTCATGTACCGGTGATGATAATTCTTGCCTTGACTTCCATATCCACTCCCCAGCACTGTGCCTACAGCTCTTGAAGAAATTATGAAACATCAGCTTGTTGCATGTGGTGGTCAGCCTGAGCCACTGTCCACTGTTTGGCTGTTGTGTTGGGTTTCTGGGCTCTCCATGCCATGGCCCTGTGCTGCAGCTGGAAACAAACACGGCCAGTGCAGCAAAGGCTATTGCTAGATGTGCTTCCTGCAAAATTTTGTGAGGTCCCTCACCCATGCCTTGTCATGAAACAGGATCAGGAAATTTGAATTGTCTCAGGAAATTTGAACCTCAAACATGCAGATGCATCCATCTCAGCTAGTTACTTAAGACTTCCTTTATAATTACTGGTAAGAAACAGGCACTTATTGGGCACAATTATTATGGCATATTTTAGATACCTACAGTAGGATGAGGTGACTCATATCCTAAAAATGCTTATTTCTCTCAAGTGACTGTACAGAAAATTTAAGACCACTAACTTTGAGATGTAGACATCAATATTATAAATATATAAACATCCACACTTCATCACGTGATTTTTATGGGTGGAATCTCAGGCTAAGGCCGGTGAAAATAATATCCCTGATTTAGATAGGTGGCTCCACCAAAACCTGAGTGATTAGCCTCTCTGAAGGACAAGACCACTGTGCCCTTAAGTAGAGGCAGCTACTAGTTTTGAGTTGTTTTGGGGTTTTTCTAGTTTTCGTGTGACCATTAAATTTCAGCAGAATAACTTCTACAAAAATAATATTATATGTCTTCCTGAGATTCAGATGGCAAAAAACAGTGAGGAACATCAGAAAATCAGATTTTAAAAATTTCTTTTTTTCCCCCTACTTTCCACACATGGACAAAGATGCGATAGGGAATATGCTGAGAATCACAGCTCTGGAGTCTAGACTTGTCTATGAGGCACAACAAAGACTGTATATACAATTTTGTATATATAATGGAGGGGATTTGTAAATATAATTTGTATACATAATGGAGGGGAATTGTAAGAGCTAAAGACTTGAAGAGCAGGAACTCTTCCAGTTTTGTGTATTGTTTGTTTTATTGTTTTTAAAAGGCATAGAATTCCTACATAGAAAACAAAGTATTTCCTCATGGTGTCTGGGAGGAATCCATCACACTCCACCTGGAATTTATTTTGAACCTTCATTGTGCAGATGCGGATGGTTTGTTTAGAGGAAAATATAGCTTATCTATATGTTTATGCTATGCACTTCATGATATGACTTACAATAAACACATACATACCACTGTTACATGAAACAGTGGGATGGTTTAGAAGCCCAAGAATAACAAAGAGATTCTGATACTGATTTATGCAATAATTAATTTAAATTCTGTCCTTATCAACCTCAGTGACAAAATCCCACTGACTTAAACAATGCTAGAAGTTCAGTCCATGTTACTTCGTCTTTTGCTATTAGCAAAGGGCTTGCAACACACTCAAAAAATGAATGCAGTTTAAAAGCTCTTCTGTCTGATGCATCAGAAATGCACTTTGATTCAAAGTGTACTGTATCAGAATGCAGCCTATTTGATGCCTTATTGGGCTGCCTAAAACCAGAAGCCTGACAAAACTAAGGGAGCAAAAAGCCGTTATATTTATTGAAGGGCCTTCAGGTACACTTAGGGCAGATGAAGCCCACCCAGGGGCTACACCCAAAACGGACGCTGGGTCACAAGTTTTCACACTTTTATAAGTTTGGTCCATTTGCATATTGGGGGTTAATCTTCTAATTACAGCTTCAGTAATTTACCCTAAGTTTGCTTCTTCCCAGAAGTTCACTTTTGCTTACACCTCTCAGGGCCAGAGACAGTGAGGTGTCCTTGATTTCCAGGCCTAGAGTGGAATTGTTTTGTCTGACTAAAATGTGAAGACAGCAGCTAACACTCCACATGGAGTTTAGAGTTAGACACTAAAGAACTGCAGGATTACAAATTAATGAAAAATACAAAAGCTAAAATCCTGAGGCATCAATTTACATAGCTCAGATTCAGAAAGATCTCATTAAATCTCAAACCTCATAATTGGAAAAAAAATATTGGTAGGTAACATGAAAAAGATCTTTGTGACAACATAAGCATGTGAAACATGTACTTTATTACAGGTCAAAAAAGTTTGTCTTTACCTACCCATATCATAGCCCTACTCAGTGAACACATGTAAAGAACATTATTGTAAAAATATGGATCTATGGTGCCCTGGCTTATAAAATTTCATTCTCACGTGATTCATTAATCCTTCTACATTGTTGCTGTCAACGTGATGTTGCAGATGAGATATGTTAGAGAACAGCTGCAGGGCAGTATTTTTAAAATGTTCCTTAGCTGTAACTGATCCCAGTGAGCACTATGATTTCTTCTTCCTGAACGAAGCCAAACATCTTAGCTTAAGCTGAGCTTGAAGATAATTTTATCTCACCTGTTTGACTTTGTTCTGAAAGGGATTAGGAGCATGCACGCTATCATTTGAGAGGTAGTTTATCACCCCCTCTTTATTTTTTTCAAATAATATTTATAGCTGAGATACATAGCTAACTCTTGCATTGTCCACTTCTGCTGCAGAGACCTGGTTTGTGCTCTTGCCACTGGTTAAGACACATTCTTAGAACATGAGGGGCCAGTCTTTATCTACCCTGTAATGGTAGATAACTACTCATTTGTAGATGCCAAGTATGTTGCTTAAGGAGTAAATTCTGTACCATGAAAAACAGTCTGTGTAGAAATTCAATTAAAAAAAAAAGTTCAAGCTAAAAAATGTGCTTTTTCACTAGTAGGGAAATTAATAAAATGGAATGTGCACATTATCTATTTGTAGACATGTTTAGACAAGTTACTGGAGGTGACTGAAAGAGAATATTTGAATTTGCATTGTATTTAAAAGTAATTTTGTTTTCTTCAGATTTCAAAGTCACAGGTCTTGAAAATAATAACAGAAAAGAAGCAGTCTTAAATATTTCATTATTACAAGGCAGCTTATTTGCAAATGTTTCTATTGAGAAATGTTCAGAGCATCATTATATATTCAGAAATTTGTGAGTCAGTATTCTGACAGGTTATAATAAAAGAATAATTTGAGAGGGAAATTTGGCATTTTTAATCAGTTATTTTCCCATCTGTGACAACAAATGAGTTTGCAGTGTTAGCTGTAAAATTAATGTGCAATGCTGGAATACTTTCATAACAAAATTTTAATTTTCCTTTCCCTAGAACCTTGGCATCTATTTTCTCATATGTTTGTAGTCTATTCATCAGACTTTGAATTGCTCATTCGGTTACAAATGAAACAAACCCCAAGAGTAAAGCTAAGTCTTCAAAGCAGGTACATGTTCAGTGTGATCTGTAAGGCCAGGATTGAAAAGCATTCCTGTATACACTCAGTCTTGAACACATGAACAAGTCCTTTGCTGAAGTCATGAAGAGATGGAGATTAAAGGTTGTCGTGATGAATGGACATTTGCAGCCTGGGAGGAAATCACAATGCTTGTGTGAAGTACGTGTGTGACACAAGTTTCAAAGAACCTTGCCAAAATCTTAAGAGTTTTACAGTGCTGAACACATTCCAAAATATTTCTCATACTTGGCCTTAAAAAATAACTTGTCTCACTATGCAGCTTCTCTCAAATAGCTGTTTTACTTCGGTCTTTTCCAAACAGAGCATATGAAGTCAGAGAAGAGGAATTAGGTGCTCTGCAGGGCCGCACAGCTGAGCCGAGTGCGCTGTAAGGTGTGGAATGGCTGAATGTGCACTCGCTGCCATGGTGATGTGAGAAGCAGACGTCCCCCATGAGGGCTGTCGGGGCTGCTGCCGGACAGACAGACAGCCTCGCTGAGGTGAGCAGGGCTGCTCAGCTCCCTGGCCCCGGACCAGCTGCTAATTATTCATGCACAGCAGGATATTTGCTCTGGGAGAGGGGATACAGTTAGCAATGGATTAGATCAGCTGAAAGTTCAGCAACTTTTTTTGCAGAAGAGTACAATGCAGAAAGTGTTGTTTGATCAGAGCTGAATTTCATAGTATTATCTCTTAAATTATAAAACTAGTGTATGTGCTACATTACACATCTGCATTTTGGTACTGTCATGGGCATTGCTTCTGTGCAAAAGCTATCTCTTTTTACTCAGACTTCTAAAGTGGTAGTAATGACTTTGATTTGAAAATCCAATTTTATGTGTTCAGCTGCCTTTGAGACAAAAGATCTGCAGTGTACCTTACTCCAGCAAGAGAGCAGACATTCTGGACAAACAGCTCTGAGATTTAGGTATGTCTCATAATGCCTTGGGGCCAATGGGTAAAACAAGCAACTTCTTGATGCTGTGCAACCTGCTCTCATTTTGGAAATGAATATATTGGCACATGTCCTGTGGCCAGGTTCTCAGGTGGTTTGAGGTCAGTTTTATGCAGCTGGGTTAGTGGTCTTCTGACTTCTGTTCAGAGCATAAGGTTCGGATCTAGCAAAGCAAGCCACAGGATATTGCACTTCCCCATTAGAGAGGTACAAGACTGAATCAGAATGATACTATTTAAACTCACTTAATTGAGGACTATTAATTCCAATGTTTAGGTCAAATCAACAGGTAGTTACAAGATTTACATGTACTATCATGCTTTCTGCAAAAAAATACATCAGTTCCATGCTCCTGAAACAGGCACTCAGCACTAACCAGAGCTGAAGGAACATTATAAAATTAAATGGTCTCATCTCCTTTAGTCTCAACACTCTTTGCTTCTTCTGGGTGAAAGAAGAACAAAGCAGTTTGGCTGGGATCTGAATGCAAGATCCAGACAGACTGAGTTTACATGTTCAATATGTTTATTTTCCTGCCAGACCCTTGGCTAGAGAATCAGAGGTAAGGGTTATATTGAAGTGTTTCCTGGAAGCAACTTGTGCTTTTGAAAGGAAGAGGCTATTAAACAGACATGCTTTGCTCCATCTTCTGAGAAAAGTCTATTCATGCCCATCTATATGTTGCTAGATGCCCAACTAGGCACAGCATTGACAGAGCTGTTGGGTACCAGACTGACAGTATTGGGTGCAAGCTCTGCCTGACTGGGGCAAGAGACATATCCCAAACAAGTCCTACCCAAATCGCTTCTAGGAAGCACTGATTCCCTCCTGCTGCTCCAGTTTACTCCTGCCTTCCCTTCCTTTGGGTCTCAGCCAACACTTCTTCCTGGCTGCTGGTTCCAAACTATTTAGACTGAAGTTGTTCATTCAGAGAAGTTGTGGGTGCCTGTTGTGTTCAGTTTGGATGGAACTCTGAGCAACCTGGTCTAGTGAAAGGTGTCCCTGCCCATGGCAGGCTGGTTGGAAATAGAGGATCTTTAAGGTCCTTTCCAACCCAGGCCATTCTATGATTCTAAGTCAATTGGTGTGTCTTATACCAAAAAGGAAGGTACAAGGCACACTCCTCAGTGTAGCTTACTATTTTAAAAAAGTTTGGGTTAGTTTTTTGCAATGACTTCTGTGAATCCCCTTCCTGTGTCCAAAACTCGTCACTTGTGCATGGAGACAGCCAAGTCCTCCTTGAACCTTGATCCCTTTGGTAAATGGAGTTTTCAGTCATAGTGAAAGGGGACTTTACACTTCTCCTTGTTCCCTAGTAATTCCTCTGCTGTCTCTTTCCTAGAGCAAAAAGGAGACTGAAGAAAATCCTACTTATGAAGCACCTCCATTCTTAGCTCTCCTGTGCAAATGCTGCCACTTCCTTAATTCTACAGCTTCTACCTCAGGGAATTTATTTTGGACTCTCCTTCCATTTTTGCCAAAGAGCTCACTGTTTCCAAACAAAACAACCTCCCTTCATGACCTCTTCAGTCAGGACATTAGCTTTCTCCTGAGGAATAATGTTACTTGCTTGGTAACTGATCTCCTGCTCTGGTTTGTGCTGAGTCTGCCTGGTATGCCCAGCATGCTGCCAGAACCCTTTGAAGAGAAATTAAAAAGTCAGAAAGAGTTAGCAGAATTTCTGTGCACTGCAGACCTTAATGGATGAGGACAACTCCTTTAGCCATGCTACCCATGCAGTTTAAGCCAGGGAAAACTTTCAAATGTATGTGTTTTACTAATGCAGTTCTATGTCAGAGATAGGTACATGCTTGAGTATTTGCATGTCTTATTAACAGCCTTAAATAACCTAACACCCAATCCATGACTTGTTAACAACTTCCTTGGAATAATAAGGGATGAATAAATCACTGTGTTTGAGTAATCATGCCATTAACCTTGAAAAGAAAAAGAAAACAGATAGGAGAGAAAGAGAGACAGGAAGTCCCAAAAGACTTTGCTGCTTGAGAACATAACATTAATATAAATTTAGGTGTAAATTCATATTGTGAAATTAAAGCAATGCAGAAAAAAATTAACTTTTTTCACATCTTACTTCAGAGGAACAGCAACATTTATTTGGATTTACTTTAAATTATTTAGTCACAGATTAAACTGAATCAAAGTTAAGCCAGTCATTCTCAGATAAAAAGATGAACCCAAGCAATTTTACAAATATAAAGGCTGAATTGAGTAATACTGGTTCATTTTTTTCTCGTCTATGAGTATTTAGTGATGGCAAATGGGCAAAGGCATGTATGATCACAAAGATGAAGCTGCAGCAAATTACTTATTTATGGATCTCTTCATTGTTTTTTCTTGGTGTACCCACAATAGAGTTAGCAAGGGAGAAAAGATCAAAATCTGAATAGCAGCATTTAGCTAAGTTACAGCTAATGGGAACTATGCAGGGACAGCAGAGTAGGAAGAAAGTGTTTCACTGCCTGGAATTGAGAGCAGGCTGGTGCAGTTTGGCCTGCAGCTGGTGATAATGTGCTGGCAGAAAGTCTGTCAACTTATTTGACTTTCTGTCTGTGCGTTCCTTCTGCCATCCCCAGTACTACACCAGAATTAGTTCTGCTAGCAAGTGTAGTCATCTCATTTTTTGTCTTTCAGTTCTTCAAGGAGTACATAGGAACCTGTGGAGCTTGAGGATTTTTCTCTTTCTCTGGGTTAGTGCATGATATAAATGGAGAAACGTATTTGTTATTCCACAAACCTCAACAAGACAGGTATGTACAATCCTTTCCTGTACTTCTTAACCTTAAGTACACCGGGTTAGTGTGACAAACCTTTTCCTGGCCTAGGAGAGACACCGATTAGAAGCAAAGAATGGCTCTTCCTTCACCTCATCATCAGGGACTGCTAACATCATAAAGAACTGCAACAAATATGTTGCCATTGTTGTTTATCACTTCTCCCTGCCATTAAGTGGTTCCTGGCCTAATGGTTACAAAGTGTTGTCAGTGGAAAGTCTGAATTCTGTAGGTAGGCAATATATTTCCTCCATTCCAATTGTCTGGAAGGTATTCTGGATTTGGGTATCAGAATTCAACTATATTGCTGTTAGGTATGTAAACATTTGCATTCAAATCTTTGTTTCTCACCTCTGCTATTGCTAATTTTTCTGGTAATAAGTGATTTCCCATCTTTGTACAATACCATGAAGCTTTTTGTACGCTCTTCCAGTCCTCAAGGGAAACAGAATAAATCAAACTGATATTCATATAAAATGGAGCTGATTTTTTCTGATTGGGTTTTTTGGTTAGCTTGTTCTTAATTACACAACCTTTGTGTAATTAAGAGAAACAACCTTTGTGCCTGTCATTTGTGGAAATCCTGTTGTGTTTTATTTAATAAAAAACCCCAACAGCTATGAAAAAAATGAGACCTATGTTCTGTAAGGTAAGATAATGTGATTTATCATAAGGAGATGGTTAATAAACCAAGTTGTACCATTCTTCAAGTTGTAACCATTCTTCAAGTCTGGCCTTGTTGAATGAATTACTGCAATTACACTTTTTTCTGGGAGAGTGCTGTGTCTAACAGAGCTCATACACCAGGAATAAGCAGGATTATGAAGTCTGGGGAGCCAGAAGTCCCCTTGGTGAGTCTGCATGTACAGGTCTAGTAATCTATATCATTACTCTTTCACCAGTGCTACTGCGAATTAATACGCGTGGTCCAGCACAACCAATTTGGAGACAACTTCTCTTTTGGATGCCTTTTTGTGAGACTGAATCTAGTGACACATGTTTCATCTGCCCATCAGTGAGGGCCCCAGTAACGGGAAGATGCCCAGTGACCAGTGGGAGTCAATTTCAAAGGAAATGAAGAGGTCTAAAGTACTCATTAGAACATGGGTCTAAGAAGCTGCTAGGCTCTGATATTTAAATATATAAGATGAAGGAGTACAGCCTGGGCCTTGAAGGAGAAAATGCTTGCAAGCTTTAGCATTTAAGCAGCTTAGCACAGACACATGGAAATGAATGTTTAGGAGTCTCTGGTAGTTGCAACAGGCCACGGCATGAACATCTGAGTGCATGTTAATTAGTTAGTTAGTTCTGACCTATGACCTTTTCCTTTCCTATTAGGTATTTTCTATGCAAACGTGATTAAAATGGGGAGACTGTACAGACACCTGAAAGGCTAGAGGCTGTTCAGATGAAATCCAAATCCCCTACACTTTGTTACCACATTCCACTAATGCTATGAATTCTGTTTAGCTGATGCCAGCATGGTTTTATTTATATTAAATTTCTCAAAGTTTTATTTGCCTGCTTTAAATAAAAATAAGAATTGGTCTAAGCCTTCCAAGAAAGAACCTTAAAAGTCTCAGATTTGAAGTACAAAAAGATGAGGTAATCTAAGAGGAAAAAAAAAAAAGACAGAGAAAAGTAAAAGGAAAAAATAGTAGTAAAAGGAAAAAATTGAATAGCTGTTCCAGGTTATACCATTTCAAGAAAAAAGGTCTGCAAATAGGATAATTTCTAAATTTCCAGTGTAATTTTTGAAGCCTCAAATTTGGAGGCTTTATATGTACTTAAATTGAACATTTATTATTCAATCAGTCAATATTTTGAGAAGAGACAGCCCTAAGCTGTCATCAAGACATCCTATCTAGCTTTTTGTTTTCCAAAAAAATTTGCAGATTAGGCTCAACTGAAACATTTAGCATGTCTAACTCAATTTCCAATAATTATTTTAAATCAAAAATGAGGAGAAGTTTAAAGGTAGCAATTAGATGTTTTTAAAATAAATACTTTTCTATTTAATGCAGAAATAAGTTTTCATTCTGAAATTTGCTATTTTGTGATGTCTAAATATCTTAATTATTTTCCAGTAAAATGATTTTTTTTTTTTTTTCAGTCTGGTATTACTCTTTTACTGTTTTGATTACCTAAATGTTCCTTTTGTATATATTTTTTGGAAGTAAATTTTCTGGAACAAAGTCACTTTAGTCAAATATTACTACTTATGTTTTCCATCATCATAACCTATGAAACTCTGTCCCAGCCTGGAACGATGGTGCTAGACAACAGAACAAATACTGATTAGCTATGGGTGACTGAAATTCTGGCTGCATCCCAAGGGGAGGCTGACTTGGTTTACAGGTTTTGGCACATTATATGACCTTTTTTTTCCTTTGCATTACCATCCATTTCACTGTGTAAGAGGCAGCTGGGAGAACGGGCTGCCTGGACCTTGGGGTGGATGAGAACTGGCATCACCATACAGCCCCTGACAAGGGAGAGAGAAGCATCCTGCCCTTTGCTCAGAAGACTTTTGCAAAGTAACCATTGCATATGCTCAGCTTCAGCATCCTTCTGGAGATGTGAGAATAACCACTTTAGGCTTTGCAGGGCCTTTAGCAGGAGTGTAACTAAGCAGAATTGTGAATCCCAGCTTCACTGCCCTCCTGTGTATTTCAGGTACAACACCCATGCAGAAGTCCTGCTACTATTAGCTTTAATTACCATGGTGAAACATTTTATAAACAGCAACATGTTTCCTGAGTGTTAGTCATGATGTCCATTCAATTGCAAGGAATGCAACTATCAAAGGCAAGGGCATTTACAGAATATCCCAATGTACTATTAAAAAAAATAAACCAGGTAAGCAATCAGGACTTAATTTCTACCTGAATTCTGCTTTAATTTTCTTAAATAAGACACCAAAAGAACAAGCTCCATTGCTTTTTCTTACCT
>VYZP01075240.1:13844-32678 GCA_013400635.1 Hypocryptadius cinnamomeus
AGTTCTAAATTTGAAATGATTTCCAGCTGTCTTTTCTGGAATATGAACAGTACCTGCTTTTCCTCTCTATATACTGTATTTCAGATCCTTGCCTGAATAGCCAAAATATATTCTTCCCAAAGAAACAGCATAAGCACTATACCTTCAATTTCACTTCTTCATTGCTCAGCTGAGTCAAAAATTTACATAATTACTAAGAACTTATTTTCTTAGAATGAATATGAAACTTGAAGGAAATAACTCAATCCAAAGTCCACTTGTTTTCTAGTTCAAAGGTCTTATTGAGTCCATTTTCATGTTGTGTGGCCAAGAACGCCTTAATATTCTGACTGTTGACTAAACATTAAAAAAAAAAAGCTTTAAAATATTCCATTAATGTAGTCAAATCAACAGAGCATTGCTCTGAATCTGTACAAGTTTTTTCCAGGAAGAAATTCCAGACCAATAGAAACCATATTTTCTGAGCATGGCATGCCAAGTGAATAATGCATCAAAAGATTGTATTTTCTTTATTCACTTTCTAAAATGTGAATGAACAACAATGACAACAGAATTCTAGAAAGCAACCACTTCTTCCAACAATTTCTCTACTTTAATGAATCATCCAGAACGTTCTTCATCTGGAAAAGGAGTGTCTTTGGCCAATTTGTAGCCAAATTAGCTGTGGAGATTCCTGAACATCCTACAAAGCCTTGCTTTTCATAGGCCAGAGCCAAAGCTGGGGTTTTAGTGGGGATTACAGGAACTAGACAGGAATTCCGTGAGGCATCTCAAGAGGCACCTACATTACAGGTACCACTTGAGGTATCTGTAGTGCACATTGAAGACCATGAACTCCAGAGCAACTTTCCTTGATGTCCAGTAGGGATATTGGTGTAACTAAAGGAGGGGAAATACTGTGTCAGGGGACTCACAGTAGGAGTTCTTGAGTCTCTGGTCCTCCTCAAGCCATTGGAGCACAGAGAAATCGCCAGGGATTGAGCATCACCCACAGCAAATCTAAGTGGGATATTTTGGTGTTTTTTCCCCCTCTGTATTTTCACTATAATCTTGAGGAGTAAGGCTCTGCTATTTGGCTAAGGCAGGTCTCTCCCCACTGAGTTTCATACTGTTGCTTCATAAAGATCTTCATATGCTGGATTAGATGAGGCCACAAAATTTAGTATTCTGTGTCCTGAAGAATTGAGAGCAGAAACTTAAAATGGGGAATGTCCANGAAGAATTGAAAGCAGAAACTTAAAATGGGGAATGTCCAGCTTAGATAGATGAATAAAAATCTAATTCTTACTCCCTTTGAAAAAGTCATTCTGCTTCCTGGAATCAGGACTTTGGTTGTGTCATGGAAAAGTATTTTTATCATCCTTTTTATCATGCACTTGTTGGATTCCCAGCCAATACAAGTTTTCTTTCAACCAAGACATCTCCAGTACCTAGTTCAATCACATTACAATCTTGACACAGACATGTTCCATAAGAATGAGTGAAATGGCTACTTATCCTGTATGTCATCATTTTGTTTCAAGAGTTCAATTTCACTCCCTTCTTCCTCATCTGAGGATAGATAAGTCTTTATGTTCAAGTCAAGGCATGAAGAGATACCAGTGATACAAGCAAAGGGACAGTCTTTCTTGAAAACATTTTATATTAATACTGTGTAAGTACAAACTGAATAGAAGAAACACAAGGCAATTTAAACCTCAGCATTTTCATATTTATATTGGTTATATAAGTTACACCACTTCTTATTTTACTGTCTGCTTTCCCAAATATATATATAATGAAAAGCAATAACTCAAACAGTGGGCAGTAGTATAAATGGATCTCATTGTTCATTACTATTGTAAGAGATCCATCCCTTATTTCATCAAAGTAGAACCACACTTGACTAGAAAGCAAATATTCTGTTGAATTCAGCACCTCTGCAACCAAAAACATTTTTCTGCCACAGCTCATCCATCTGTCACACACATCCTTCGGTATTTCAAACTGTATTCTGAAAGTAGGAAGACAGATCTATTTCAGACTACAGTCTCTTTTTCCTTCATTCTACCTCTTTCAGATGCCTCCTTTGATTTCAACTTCTCTGTTTACATGCTAATGCTATATGGAATTAATTGCTGCTAAATCTCACTGAAACCCTGGCTGCCTTGGCTCAACTTCATCTTGGCTCCCATGATTGCTCCACCTTAGCTAAGTGCTCTCAGTAAGACCAGTCCACACAGAGTGATGTTCCTGCTCCACTTTTATCCTTTGCTTTCCAGGGCTGGAAATGCATGATTTCCTCCCTGAGGGGATAACACTTGTGAAATACTTGGACAGTATGGTCTTATAATCCTAGAGTTTAACTGAACAGTTGAATAAGTGTTTAAACTCAGTGTACAGAGTGTTTATTTAAAGCAAAAATGCTTTAACAGCTCAAAGTGTAAGGATTTTGCTGTATCAATTGCATGCATTCCAACTCCACATGTAGTAAAAGGTGCTGTGAGTATGGAAAACTACAGATCCTTAAAAATACCTCCATCTTGTGATGCATACATAGCCAGAAGTGTAATTAAGAGACCTGGGACACAACACATCACTGCCTTTCCCTCTAGCTAGGTCAAGACCCCTTCAGTAGGAGCTACAAATTATTTTCACATTTATACCTGAGAACAGGTCTCTCAGCTAAAAAATTGCTTAAGTAAAAAATTCTTAGAGGACAAAAGTGGCATGAAGTGAGGAAAAAAATGACTGAATGTTGGCCTATAGAAAGTATGCACTTCCTGCCTTGGAACATCTGTGATAAATACTGTGCTTACCCAGAAAAAAAATGGTATAAAGCACAAGAAATTAACTCGAATTATTTTAAAATATAAATTACTTTGTATTGTGGTTAAACATATTTAGCACTTTCTAGTGTTTTAGGACTTGGAATTCACAAGGGGAAGAGAGAGGCTTCCTCTGCTTTCTCCCTGCCAAGAGCTGCTCCCCTCTGCTACTGGATTTGTGACGGTTTCAGAAAAGAAAGAAAAAGAAGCAGCAAGCATTTTTCAGGAATTAGCAATACCCCTCAAAAAAGGAATGCTTAAAATCATAACAGTGTGCACATTTATGCATCTGTCTTTTGCAGACAGTCCTCCTGAGAGTGAAGCTCCATAAGAGCATTGCTAGAAAGGCTCACAGCAATAGAAGGAGCCTGCTCTGCAGGGGTGCAGGGTAAGCAAAGTGTTGGATGAGACTCTATGAAAAGCTGCTCTTTATTTTCTATATCACATTATTAATCAGAAGCTCTCAGAAAAGATGAAGTATAGAAAAGCTCATATTGATATCTCCCATACAGATTTTATATTTTAGCTTCTCCCTAAAGCAGCTCAGGCTAATGTTTGCCAAGAAAAAAGTAGCTCTGGAGAATGTCAGCTTGTGTTACCTGTGTGAGCCAGGCTTCTGTGGAGATGTCTGTGGCAGATTGCCAGCAAGACTCTTGGGAACCCTACAACCCAGGGCTGTATGCTCTTAACAACTGTGTTTTTCAGACTTTACTGCATGCCCCTAAATGTTTTCAAGCCCTACTGTAGACTCCTGCAGTGTAAATTTAAGTATGCTGGCTGTAAAGTTGCTTTCTTAGTTGTTGCTTGTGGATCTCTTAATAAAATCACATTGATTCTCAGATAACTGTCATGGAATGAAATCCATTAGTCTGGAATTTTATAGGTCTGCTCTGGAATAAGTTACCTTCCAAGGAATATTAGAGGATGTATTATTTTAAAACAGGGGTAAGGAGGAAAAATTTGCTTATCAGTGTGGTTTCACAGTACCCCCATTCTGATGCATCATTAGGGTTGTAAGTAGCATCACCAGTTTTTCTCAGCTGCTCTACTGCCCTTGTTGTCTCATTAGGTTTATCTGTTAGAACTCACTCACCTCCAAAGTTTCTTAGAGCTTTGTCTGTCCTGCTGTGACTGCTGAAATCAGAGCAGGACCACTCAGCACATCCATCCTGGATTTCTTTTCCATCCCATAGTGTTGTCACTGTTCTTTTGTTCTGTGTCCTGTGAATGAGTTCTGCAAGATCACATTCAGTCATGATTTTTTTCTGCATATTCCCTCCAGGTTCTCTTTGTAGAGATTTAGCTGTTTGCCTTCATTAAAATACACTTTCAGGGTTTCTCCTGCTTTCTCCAGATAACAGACAAAACAAACCACTGATTTAGCTATAAAAAGTAAATGCCAAGAAAAATATTAATGGTAGGAGCTTTTTTAGGCTATGCACAGGTTTTTCCTCCTCTAAATTTGCACAGACTTTGCAGTCTTCACTCTACAATAGAAACAGAAATAAAGACAAGCTTAAAAAGGCAGTTGCCATGGCATGGTGTTCTTCTCTCCCAAAAATGCTTATCTACCACTCATGAGGTGCAAGAGACCCTCAATGCAGCCTCAATAAAAAGTCTCTCTGTTTTCTTTAATGCCAACACTAGTTACTGTCCCCTTTCAGAATTTGTTTTCAGAGGTACATGGCTCAGACTGATGTTAGTGCTTTAACACTACATTTGATCTGTTTGTCAGCAGTTATTTTACCCAGTGCTCTCTAGGAAGTGGCATTGGGAAAGCATTTCCTAAGACTTAGGAGTGATGTGGGGGTTTCCTGAGTGACTCAACTTGTTCCAGAGGCAGTCAGATGCCTATTCAGTGGTGGTACCAATGCAGATTTTCACTTGGAGTAACACCTCACTTTCAGAACTATTTGTGAGAATATAACTCCTTTAATTTTCAACAGCTACTAAAAGCTGTTTTTAAAATTTGCTAAAAGCCAATTTTTAGCAACGTATTTATTCCCTTAAAAGTGTAAATAAAGTATCAGATGTGGTGGTGACACAGAGGAAAATCATGACTGTTAGAGAGAGGGTAATCCTAGTGGACACCTCCTTAAAACCCTGTGCGCCTCAAGGTGCTTGAAACAATTTTGGTTCTGGAATACTGATGTTTTTGAAAATAACATATTTCCATTCATGCACAATTTGACTGAGTATGGTGGTGCAATATGCAATTTAAGGGGTCTGATTTCACTACATGTAGATGAAACCTACATTTTCCCAGTCACTTTTATACAGAAACTGCCAGTACATCAAAAGGATGACCACAGCTTCTTCTTGCTGATAATCTCCCTCACTTGGCATCCACATTTGTAAGGCAATGTGGGGAGATAACCAGGGAGTGGATTCTGCATAACTTTATCCTGAAAAAAATGGCTCATTGAAGATGAGCCTTTGCTAAGCCACAGTGGGGCTGCAGGGACTCTAGGAGATACAGAATGAACTTTTGTGGTAAGTGGATGGGACAAATTTATCAGGTGCCAATGACAGTGGAGTGGAGTTCTAGTGGACAGTTCTAGTGGAGTGAGGCATTGGTGCAGAATCAGGGTCCCAATACCAAGCACCTACCACCACTTGTCAGCAGTTATCTGAGGAACATCCCAACAGGAGAATTTGCTGGCATATACTCCAGATCCCTCCTAGTTCATGGATTTAGTCTTTCTTCCATTACACCCAAGGTGTGGGCAATAATAAGGTGCACTCCCAGGTCTCACTCTTGAGATGGAATATAGATATATCCAGTGGTGGATGTTGAGATCTAGAAGCTCCTGGTTGATCTATTTTGTGGAGATTTTTTTGCAGGGTTTGGCTGCTTTAACTATGCTAGAGATTAGCTGTACAAGCCCGGTCTACTTACTACAGAAACCAAAAAGTGTTAAATAAAATAATGGTTTTTAATAAATTCTCTTTAACTAATATACTAACTATAGTGTTCAAAAGACAGAAAAAGATACAGTCAGGCACACTTGTTTATCATACTCAGACTCAAAGCATTTGACTTTTTTGAAATGGACTTCACATGCCAGGCACCTGCCAGCAAAAGCTAACATCTCCTGGCTCGTACACAAAGCTTCCATTATCATATCTATACTCTATAGTTAAAGAAATCCTTAATGTTGCTGTGGCTCCAAGAAAACTTGTTTAGTTAATATGCTCTAGGGATGGCTGATGATTAATTTGCACCTTTCTCTGCATCAAGACCCTCTGTGGTGAATTTACTGGCAGAGGGATGAAGAGGTATGACCTGGTGCAGTATGCAGGGTCCTGGGCCCCGTGGTCAATTTGCAGCTTCCTGGCTGCACAGCCCTTTCATTCAGACTGGACTTATATCTACCTTTGGAGCAAGCCAGAGATCATAATTTACTGGCTGCCTTAATTACCACTTGGCTGTCAGAAGGGCCCATCAGTACATGTACATCCTCAGGGCGCTGCACAGATCCAAGTTTTGCAAGGGACAGTCTGTCCCACAGGCCTTCTCGGGGGGAGAGCAATTGCATCCCCATTGGCAGCTTTCTTCTGCCTCTGCTGTGCGAAAGGGGCAGCAATGTGGCACAAGAGCTTCTCACTTGGAGAGAAATCCATTGTGCTTCTTCACTCATGCTGGCCAACAGGGTGAAATGAAAAGCATGGCTCTAATTCAAGTGGCTATTTTGACAGAAGAACATTTTAGGCAACCATGATGATTTAGAATGGAATGAGTGTCTGCACCATCATTTCTAAAAAATGGTCCAGACCATGTTCGAGCTGCAGTGCAGAGTAAATACAAGCTCATGAAAAGCCTTAACAGTAGCTTGCCTGTGGATGTATTGGGAATGAGCAGAAGTGTAAACGACTGATGTCTCCAGGTCAGGCTGGCTTAGCATGCTGCCCCATGACTGAATTGTGTCTTTCATAGAAATGTTCTCATTAAATCCAAATGATCACAGAACCCAAACAAACATATTACTGCAACGATTGGAAGCTCGGGATGCAGTTCCTTTTGACCCTTTAATTCTCACAGCTTTTAATGTAAAGAATAAATAACTAATTAATCCTTAGGGTGTGAGCTTGGAGTTTTATAATTTCTATCCTGTCTGGCTTGTCACACAAGGGTGCCTGAACCACCTGCCTGCCAGGTACCACTCCTTCAAAACCCCTAGACCAGCACCATCACAGATCACTGCCCGGAGTCTGGGGATGTGGCATTCATTTCTCCCACTACCTAAACAGTCAAATGGAACTGGTGTTGCCCTTCTGTTGCTTACCTTAATTTGCAATGCTGGACTGCTATTTTAGGAGGTGAAGGCACTAAAGAGTTAAAAAGCACTATAGAGTCCTTGCCTGACCTTCCTGAAGTACTAAAGGATTTGGAAACTTTGCCTTGTGCTGTTTGCTGTGACACCAAACTGTGTGCTGTGTGATTACAGGACAGAGAATTGTCCCTACTTTTAAACCCTATTCATTGTGTTATCAGTGACTGGTTTCTTAAAGGTCTTAAATGTCTGTACAAGATGCCTTCGTGCATCTTTTATTTTAAAGAGCTTTAGTGGGTGTGAGGAAATAAGATATTTCTAGCACAGTCCACAGACACAAACTTAAGCTTTAAACCTTAGCCATCCAGTGGAGGAAGTATATTACTCCTTGCCCCTTAGGAAAAACTCTATATTTAGGAATAATATACTAGATTTATTTAGTTACCATTGGAGTTCAGATTCATAGCCCCTCTCTCCTTCCCTCAAAACCAAATTCTAATAAATAGCCTCAGAAAGCACTCTGTCTCTGTGCCAGGCAGTTATTTACTCAGCAGGAGTTAATTGAGCTCAAGGTGATGGAGCCCCACATTTCAGGATGCTCGTTTGCTCTGGGAACAGCAGTGCAGCTTCTCACTTTGTCAGTGCTTTTCTTCCCCCCCTGCATGTTGCATCCTCACAAAGCCTCAGGCGGACGTGCTTGGGCTCATTTGGAGCTAGCAACGCTGGTTGAGTTCTGCAAGTAAAAAAATCAATATGAAACAGACTGAGATCAATCTGAAAGTGTCCCTGCAAGAAAAGGCACCCTAATTTAATTGACTTTAAGAACTGCACTTTTAGTTAAGGTCCTTGTGTAAATCAAAAATCTAGTGAGCAAGATCACAGAGAATTAGGTAACAAGTTGTCAATATCTTACTCATAAATTCCCAACAAAGGCAAAGAAAGCCAGGTGGATATTAAAGCCTACACCATTACTAGGACCTGCTATAAATGTACAGTGGACACATTTTTTCAAAGCCTTGGAGAGGAGGGGAAAGATGTGCCTGTGTGACAGGCACTGTGCCTGCACAGCTGCAGCTGTTTGGGCGGCACAGGTGCACAGGCTTGGGCAGTGCCCCTTCTAGGATGTGCCATCAGTGCAAATATCAGGGGCAGCAAATGTGGGGCTGCTGCAGGGGAAGGGAGAGAAAGCAGAGGGATATCAGGGCATTGACTGACCCCAGGGAGGAAGGGAGGCTGTGGAGAGGCCATTAAGAGAGTTTGGGTGAGGAAGGGTTGGAGAGATGAGGGTGAAGTTCAGGGAGGTTGAGTGGAGGAAAGTAATGTTGTGTGTGATTTTGGGAAGATCATAGGGATCTCTGCCATTTTCTCTGGTCTCTACTACAAATTACAACACTAAGAAATAAATAGACATGGATTTGAACTTTTTCACTCTCCTCTGAATAACAGATCATAGCTCTAAGGTACAGATTCTTTGAACCTGTGAGGGACTAAAATAATTAGTCTGAGAAAAAAATATCTAGGCAACCATTAAGAATTAGGTTTTTCAGAAGGCCTTTACAGTGCAATGTTTTTCTATGTTGACATTACTTACATAAAAAA
The DNA here is from genome assembly GCA_013400635.1 of Hypocryptadius cinnamomeus. Lineage (NCBI taxonomy): Eukaryota > Metazoa > Chordata > Aves > Passeriformes > Zosteropidae > Hypocryptadius > Hypocryptadius cinnamomeus. The sequence continues at coordinate 22,525 of VYZP01075240.1, forward strand.
TAATATCTCTCTGGCACTGGATAAATGCTGAAGAGTTTAGATATTTTGAAGCCGAACATACTTGCCAATTTCAAGTTTTTATTTTTTATTTTATTCATGTTCTAAGACCAGGACAAGAATGATTCACTTTTATTGTATCTTATTTCCTGACCTGGCATCTGATAATACTTTGTTCTAAGAAAAGTCTTTCTAAGATCAAACACTGAATATGCATTTGAAAAGAAATGTTTGTGTTTGTATGTTCAGTGAGATGAACAGGATGGAGAAACAGCAAGAGAATGGACATGGTAACCTTCCAAATGCTATTTCATGCATAGAGAACTTGAGTTTCTCCTAGTTTTGTTTTCTCTTGGGGTAAAGGTGGAGATAAGGCTCAAAACACTCTAAATAGCCCTCTCAGTTCAGAAATCAGTCTTTTTTTAAAACTAATTTCTAATGATAAGAAGTACTTTCCTGAAAACATATTAATTGATTTTGACATACAAGCCTTTCTTGTTTTTTTCCCAAAGGCACTATCAATGCATTAAGCACTTTGTTTAGTAACCTTAGACACGCATCCATAAATCAAATATTTACTCTGCTCAAGATCTGTGTAAAACAGGGTCATGAGTAAATCTGGAATTCATTAGATAGGAACATATGTTCTGTCTGTCGCAATGTTCTGTACTTCCCCATGTTCAGGTTTCTGCTTATGATTTTTTTCTTCAGAACTTACTGTTAAGAATAAAACATGATAAAGGCATATACCTTGAGATGGTTAGGGCTGCCAAGAAACTAGAATTCCTATTCCCTAGGAATTTTCAAAGTGAAAAATAAAAAAGACCTCTATTTAAAAAGATGGTATGTTCTTGTGCACTCTCTGAGCCCCATTAAAAAGCAATCAAGCAAACAAAACAAAGGCATAAAGAAGTCTTCACCTTCAAAAAGTCAAACACTATTTTACTTCTGCCTTTTCAAGGAGTCCTTAAAACCAACACAAACACTGGCATTTCAGTGATCACAAAGCCAGGCAGGTCCGAGGTCTGGAAATCAATATCCTAGAATGGAGAGCTTGTCCAGCAGACTCCAAGGTTGGCAGTTCCCTCTCAGCCTTCTGGGGGGATCGCTGCAGAGCCAGATATCATGGTATCACTGGCAAGCTGCCTACCACCCCATCCCTCAGCTGTCCAGATTCTGCTGTTGTTTTTTGACCTGTTGAGTTTCTGAGGCTGGGGTAGGGGGGAAAGTATGCTGTGCTCTCACAAGTTCTAGTACCAGGAGCATTCCCTTCCAAAGTTCCCTGGAGAGTGAAGCCCGATATAGGCATGGCCACCTACTCAGAGAGAAAAAAACAGTCTGAATATTGAAACCATTCTACTAATGCATTTCAAAGAAACTACTTTGTGAAAGACACGAAAGTGTAAACCATGTGAGTGGCTCAAGCCAAACAAAAAAAAACCACTGACACGCTAGAGTCCAACAATGGCAGGGAGAAGCACAGAGGAGAACAGGAACTTTTCCACCAGTGAATGAGACTATTCACTGTGATATTGTCGTGTCTCTGCAACATGATGCCACTAGCTGTCTTCCTGCAGGTTAGTGCTCAAACCGTGAGGCAGAGGAGGATAAGAACCATTGCTGTGGGCCAGACTGTCTATCCCTGGCTCAGCTTTCACTGGGTTGTGAGAAGCTCACAGTTTTTTGCCCATATATCCCACCCAATCTTCTTACTTCACTTTTTACTTTGTGAATGTGATTTGACCCAGAAAAACATAATAAATGTGCAATTACTTCTTTTATCAGACTTGTTAGCATTTTCACATTGTTCCATCCTTAACTCAGATCACAGTGAAACAACATTCTCCTAAAAGGTGCTGAATAGTATGATGGGAGACACAATAAAAATCTTTGTTGGGAAAAAATTTGCTTGATTATCAGTTTTTCCCCCTGGGACATTGAAAATGAGTGAAAGTTGTTATTTTGTCATAGAAGGAAGAGCCTAGCACCTTTCAGTTTGCTAGCAGGCAGGGAAGATGTCAAGGTGTTTTGAAAAACCCAGCGATTGATTAGAGAAACCATTCACTTGTGCAACATCTGCCCATTTCCTGACATGGCATTTAATACAAAAAACAAAGTCAGACACCCATTTGCTGTGAAAAAATAACGCCTTTCCAGCACAAGAGGCAGTTATGTTTATAAAAGATGAAACTTGCATACTATGTAATTGTGTTTTGCTTCTCCTTTAGACCTCATTTATGACTTAAATCAATTTCAGTTACTAGTTCCTTCCTGTTTAGACATGTAATCTGCAAGGCAAAAAGAGAAATTGAAACTATCTGTATTACCTCTGTTCCCTCTTCAACACATCCTGCCATTTCTGAGGTTCATCACTGATCAGTGAAGAGTTTTTATCTCAATGCTATGTGGGAATAAGAAAGTAAAAAGCTAATTCAAGCAAAGTACAAAAAACAAAGCTCTAATTAAAAAATTGAGATTGACAATAAAAGTTGTCAGAAACCTGTGTATCTTTTTTCTGCGATCGTTTACAAAGAAAAGAAAGCCTCTTTGCAAAAACATTCCCACAAAATAAAAATAATTTTTCAGAGGGCATTGTCTAAATGTTGCTCAACATTAGCAAACTGTGAGCATCAGACCCATTTTGATATGAGCGCGCTGCCCAGTGCCAGCTTTCCCACGCACTGACTCTGCTGCGAAGCGTCCTGCTCCCCGAGGCCCACGGTAGGAAATGCTGTCAGCATGTTACTGTAGCTCTCTGCAGAGACTGTTGGCTGTGGCAATTGTTTGCTAATCTCTTGGCTGAGTTGGCATTTGTTGAGCACAGCATTTTTAGGAGTGGTCCAAGATGACCACACTTTTTTGTTATCTTTGGCTAGTCCCTCAGGCTGGTGTCAGGTTTTGAAGTTCTTTGTCCTCTGGTGTCACACTGTCAGAGCCCATATAGTTTAGCTTATCTAATCAGTTAATCAGCCACCATTTTTTTTCTGAAAACTTCATGTTGTTTCCTGCACACAGGTGTGTTATAATCTGGTGGGAAAAGCCATAACTGAAGTTATGAAGCTATAACTGGATCAATGTGTTTTCAGGGGTAAGGAACGTGGTAAAGAACATTCTAGTCCCTCAGGACAGCATACCTCTGGTTAATAAGAAAATGTTGGTAAAAGTAAAATATAACTGCTGTAAAGGGAGGATGTAAACGTGGGATGGAGCCAGTGCAAGAATGAGTTAATACTGTCACTGATGTGTGATTGATGTGAAACCAGCTGTATGCCTCAAGTCCTGCCAAAACTCTGCCAGTGGAAGGAATGCCTGCACTGAAAGTACAGCAGCTACAAAAGGAAGAAAGGATGGTGTGGGGGTGACTAGCCACACAGGACAAGAATGCCTGCTGTTGCCTGAATGGACAGGAGTCTGCAGTTAGTGCTAGCAGGATAACACTAAAGGTTACACACGCACTTTTCTGAAAGGGAGAGCACTCTGTGCTCTCATTTTTCTTATTAAGTGAGTGAGTGAGAAGTTCTCTTTTTGTCTCTCGAAGTAAAAAAAAAAAAAAGCATCTCATGAGCTCATGCTACAAATTTTAATTTTTTTTCCTTTGTGCATGGAGTGGTCTAACTGTGATTTTCTGACCAGTGGGAAAGATAATGGCTCATGGACTCCAGGCAAAAAGCAAAGCATTAAAAATGGAGTAGATCTAGTAGAAATGGAGTGGATTTAGTAGGCATATGGAACTCTCCCAAGATTCTTCTGCTTTACATATTTTTCCTAGTTTGTTCATCTGGGTGCTTCCTTCAAGACCATTATGGATTGGTCTAAGATTGATAACCAAAAAGTTTTTAAGAAGAACTAACCAAACATTCTCTTTTGCTCATTAGCTGTCATGTCAAGAATACCTCTTGGGGAAAAAAAGAAAAAAGAAATTATTCCAGCATAAAATTAATATGAGTGAGAGAGGAATTGAGTTGTGTGTTTTGACAATTTTCTCTTGCTGTGATAGTCAAGTTTATTTTGACTGGCACAAGTTTTAGCATATTAGTAGCAAATGTGAATTGCTTTGTGAAATGGAAATGCAATCAAGTTCACTCATTATTGTAGTCTAACATTCTAATTCAATACATTCCTTGGATTTTGTTTATATAGTACTTTTGGCTAAAATAAGGAGTGTATTCTTTTATTTTTACAAGTATCATGGGGAGGCTGGCAAGTTAAATTATCAAGTTAAAAATACACTACTAGGACTCTTAAAAGTGGCTATAAAATCTATCTTATGTAGCTTTTTTTTCACTTTCACACACTGCACAGCTATTGTATTTTTAAACTCTGGCAAATAAAAGGCTGAAAGTCAAGCTGCCACATTTTCAGTACTTTTTTTTTTTTTTTTTTTTTTTTGTAATTTTTTCAGCACTCTGTGTAGTTCTTCTCCACCTCTGATTTCTGGCTCCAACGTTAGCCACAGAAAACAATGCTTCTTCCCCTCATCCCTCGAACATCTCTTCACAACCACACAATTTTTGGTAGAGAACATTTGAATAGTAGACAAATCATCTGGGATACTTTTATGGAGTTTGTGAAGATGCAAATTGTGAACTGGTTTCTTCTGCTGCTGCTCTGCTTCTGACTCACTGGCTGCGATTCATCTGGTCAAATTAGGCTTCCTCCTGAACTGGTGTGAGCATCTACTTAGCCATTTTTTACTTTGTTGACATTTGCAAATTTCTACTGTCTACTGAGATATCTAAAATTAGATGCTGAAGGTCTCTAGGTACACAGATCACTTCTCCTGCACATCCATAATGCAAATATCTGTGTTTTTATGGAGTGTTTTAAAACCCCAGCATTCAGTTCTTCTGAAGCAGTTTTCTTTATCAGTGAGAAGCAAATTAGTGTTACCATCTGTGTTTTTCCTGGCACAAATGGAGGGCCCAGGAAGAGCATAATTTGTCACAACACACATTATTTAGTATAAAATGAGGCAGGTAGGGATTGTTGAAAGGCAGCAGAAAGGATTAGCTGATATTAATGTCCAAAATAAAGTGTATAAAGAGGCTAGAGACTTTGAGTGCTTTAAGGAAGTGAGTGTGAGTGCTCTAAGTTTGGATTTGGGCAGAATCTGGACTAGGGAGGGGAGATGAATGGATGAGTTCTGGAGAGGCCTGAGACAAGACCTGAAAGAAAATTGAATATTTATACTGAGGCATGTGATGACAAGAGGTGGTATACAGAAGAAAGGTTTAGGAGGAGATGACATTCTGAGGCCCTCCTCCACTTCAGCTTCTTAGGCTTCACAGGTAAGGCTGTTGAGACTGAACATTGACACTGTAACTCTGATCCTCAGCAGAGCATGGACTTATTGAACCCTTGGACTGTGGCAATAAATGAGAGGACATGGAGAGGAAATGTAATAAAGATGACAAGTGGGGTACACTAATGAGAAGATGAAAAAAAAAATATTCTTCTGCTGAACTCAGTTTTTAACATGTTTCTGAGGATACCAACATACCCAACTGCTGACACATGTTTCCTGGGCCTTTCTCCCTGAACTACTACAGGAATTTAGAGGTCATTTGGAAAGCTACAGAGTGTTGTCACCAGGTCTCAGTGTTTCATCCTGCTCCCTCCTGTACTACTTCATCAAGAAATGTCTACCTGCATGTCTTAGGTATGCCATTCTTTGCAAGAACAGATGGAGCACACAGACTATGTTATGTCCAAAAATGATCCTACTGTGCACAGCAGACTTTTGTCACATGAAATGCAGGTGGACTGCTGGGCTCCAGTGCCTGACTGTTTCAGGTACAGCCCAGCCTCTGACAGATGAGTCCTAATCTTTGAGACCTATTTGAAGATACAATCTGAATGCCTGTTTTTAGCTTACCACTTAGATTAATTTAGGTGGTTTCACTGTCTAATGATGTTCTGTCTGAAAACAAGACTAATTGATGCCTGACTAACAGTTTTTTCCAGTTGTGGTCTCTATACTACATTAGCTATGTTTGGCTGAATAGACTGCATTGTTCAAAACCCAAAAATCTTTCCGACTGTTTCTCAAACAATTTATGGTCTCAAAATGTTTCCATTTAAAAAAAGAAATCACCAAACAAAGGGACCTGCTAATAGAGTTGCTGACGCTTCTCAATTTTTACTAACAGCAAGAATCCACTTTTTGGAACTTCACTCAAAGAAGGAAGACAAATATTTTATTTACACAGCTCATTATTTATATCTAGTGTCATGGGTGTCCTTTCATTTCTCTATTGGCTTCTAAATCTCTCCAAAGAGAACTGCAGCTGTAAGCAGATGAGATTCTGTGATCCTGGCAGAGAACCATTCTTCAAGAGTAGAGTCCTACAGGGCAGTTTGATAAAGCAGACTGTTAGCATCAATTCTGCATTGAAAGATCTATCCTGCTGTCTTATCCTCTTATTTTTACTCTTTTATAAAATCTCATCTCCAAGTCGCAGGAATGTCTTTGACATCATGCCGAGTTTCAGCTGACTTTCTGAAGCAGTCAATTCTGCTCATTTACTGCGAAAGAAAGAAGCGGTTTAGAATTGCTGTTCAGTCTTTCCAAGATCTCAACTGCCCTCTAAAATATCTCCACTCCACTAACTAGAGAAGGATGGTGCAAGCCTAGACATCTCAGCTGCCTAAGGGAAGGCCTACATTTGTGTCCTTCCTCTAATCAGAAGTGCATTTTAAGCCAAGTGTCTCTGACATGCCTATTTTCTATGCTTTGGTTTGTGAGCTGTGTCAGAGCACATGAACTAGATTTCATGCTTTTTGTACCAAGCTGGAAGATGTTCTCCAGAAGTGCACGTAAAGTGCATTAGTTGCTGATAGTTTCTTGGTCCATGGGACTGGAGTAGAGCCAAGCAGAAATACCCTCCCATGTGCAGTATGCACAGCAGGCACTCTTATCCTGAACTTTTTGTTTCACAGATCTGCTTGTGTTGCACTGCACTATCTATTGCCTAAAATAGTGAAAAAGATACTCAGGAGGGTGCCAGGACTATCATCAGAGTGTATATTCAACAGACACCTAAGACTGAATTTACATTGAAATATAAATGTGCTTTGCAGCATGCTTAGCCACAAGGTAGAGATGCATGTCCCCATTTCACTCTGGAGACACCAGGCTGTACAATGCTCAGATGCTTTTCTTTTGGACACTCAAGCAAAAGGGATGTGAGTGTTATCAATGGGTCTCCAGAATTGAGTGCTCCAGGTGAACACTGGAAGTCCTTTTGAGGGTTTTATAATTCTAGACAGAAATTACAGGAAATATTTTATACTTTTAAGTGAAAAGAAGCAATAAACCTTATAATGAATTCAATGTAGGTGGATTTTAAAGTTCTGGGTGGAATTCCTTACATGAATAAAAATAAAAAAAAATGTGTTGATATGCTAATTGATCTGTATGCAAATTCCAAACAGACAGACAGAATCCTTTGAGCAAGGTTGAAACTGAAACTGGGAATATTTTTATCAACTGTAAATTGAGAAAACTATCCCAGAATTTTGCTCTTTTAGTATGGGTTTCCTTGAAGAGGAATCTAAACATTGGGAATCCCCTCACATTGCTGCTTCCCTTGCAGAAAAGCAACATACATGCTAGGAAAGAGAAGTAGTAGGTAAAGACACTTCCCAAACATTTGTTTTGAAACACCTTAAATATTAGTCTATTTCATTCAAATCTCAGAAGCTACAACTCCCACAACAAAATAAACAAATATAAATTGACTTTGACTGAAGACTACCATGGATCCGGCTGTTTTATGAAACAGTTTTCACCTAAAAGGTGTGAGATCAACCTTTGGCTTGTGAACAAGGTTTGATTTTCTTAAAGACCAGGTTGTTGAACTGCTTCATGTCTTGCCATGCTGATTATTTAATATTTTAAGAACAGATATCAGGAGAAATGGTGAGCCTGCTAGTTGAGTAACAGGTAAGATCATATTATCACAATGGTCAATTTTGTTGCTTCCATTTTTCATCTACCAGGCCATGTAGTGCTGACCTCTGATGTGTTTGAAATTTCTGCTGAATGTGTGTGAAACATACCTTCCCTGTCTACCAAAATTTCACCTTCCAGCAAAATGATTACTCTCTCTCCTTTCCATAAATAAAAGTGAAGGTGCCAAAGACATTCTGTAAAACATTATGGGAAACCAGCCAGGATTTCAAAGATGCCTGAAACATTTCAGCCAGCAATCTGGTGACATGCTGAGGACAGACAGCAGGAGAAGCTAGATAGGGGAGGGGGGGCAACATGTGTCATGGTCTATCACTGGTACTCCCTTTTGGAGAGGGAGTGTACTGGCTGCTCCTTTGCACAATGATCAAACAGAAGAGCTGGATCTGTAATTTCAGATTAAAAATGGAGATCATGCATTACCCTAGTTAAATCCAGACTATCTTGAATTTTGATCATCCTCTTGAGTAACTTGGACTCTGAAGAGACCTCTCCAGACCAGGAGTAGAAAGCATCAGTGTTTAATAAAAGCCAATGCAGGTCTGTAAAGATATCACAGGTTCAAATTCCTTCCAGAATATTTTGGGTAGAGAAATTTGTTTCTCCTTTGTTAATGATAGCTCTTAGATCCAAAAGGATAGTCCGCATAAAGAAGCATTTATTGTAATTTTCAAATGCTGCTGCCTTTTCATGAATGAGCTCTGGTCTCTGAGAATAGGAGAAAATTGTGAGAAATATGTCATCAGCTAGCAGATAGCCGGAGATCTCTAGTGTTAGTATACTAGTACTGATGATTTGGCCATCACTATCTCAGGACTTTCACCCAGCAATGCAGTTTTGCAGTTTGGATTTAAAGCTGTAAGGAGTGAGCTGAGTAATAAAGTGTTTGGGAGATTTGAACAGACATTCCCACTCTATTCCACACTTGAAATACAATAGCTTACACCTCCAAAATAGTGGAAAGAAGGAAGAAAAGTATACCTGGCTGACTTATGGGAATTAAGCCTGAAAAGCTGTTTCACTATATGAGGTCATGTCAGATACAAATGTACATCAGGTACAGGTGGTGGAAATAAATGCTATTGCACATACTGAAAGTATTGCATCTCTCCATTCAAACTGGGGCATGAAGGGTACATCAAAGAGACATTTTCTTGTTCAGATCTCTTGAAAAGTCAGCATCATTCGCTTAAAAACAGAATATGAAGAAGGACTGTATGACCTCCATCAGATTCACCTGCATGGAGAAGGTAAGTGCAGTCATAATGCAATTATACCTTTTGGATCCAGGAAGATGCAATCCATGAAGGGCTGTTAAGAACAAAGCTGCTCTGACTCCAGAAATCTCTAAAGAGCATTCTGTGAAAAGACGGGATAGGGAAAAGGAAGCACCATGATACACCTTGATTTTACTTTTCACTGTGAATCATATGTTGAAAAAATCAGAGATTGAACTAAACTAGGTGACCCTTTCTGTCTGACCAAATACTGACAAATGTTTCTGGGTCATCAGTAAATGTCTATAGGGGGCTGATTACCACTTCGTTCGCTTGATCAGTTTCCTCTAAATGAGATATAGTTGTCTGCACTAAGGAGAGGCATTCTGTTTAGGGTTAAAATCTGAATTTTATTGTCACTGGAAGAACATATGTTTAATAGCATTTCACCTTAATGTTAGAAGTTGTTTACCTGTTTCTACATTTGTATTCATTTGGTGTTGGTTTTAGTATTCAGAAAATGTTCTGAAGCAACTGCTTTTTCTTGGCAAGGTGACTTGGTTGATCTGAATGAATTATTGCATCAGTGGGGGGTTAGCTGTGCTAAACATCTTGCCCAAAGGAATGTGTGGAGATATTTACAGACTCAACCTTGTTCTGATAGTCTGAGACTCCCATTACAGTGCACTTGGGAAAGGGAAGGAGGTACATAAAAATCTTCATGATAGATCACATTTTGCCGGTAGTTTATTTATTACACTTCACTGTCTGGAATTCTCCATTATTTAAATAACCTTTCCTGCTGAAGCTAGTTTTGTACCATTCAGTACTATGGAAATTATGTATTCTTTTCCAAAAAATCGAAAACCTCCTTCCAGTTTCCAGGCTTGCTGTAGGTACTTGGGTCAGCTCTGGCAGAACAGAGTACATATGTCTGCATATTGCTAGGAGTGTTTCTCAGTGGTGCG
>VYZP01075241.1:3040-34825 GCA_013400635.1 Hypocryptadius cinnamomeus
CCGCTTCATGAGGGTACCTGTGCATCCCAACCCCAATCCCAACCCCAACCCCAATCCCAACCCCAACCCCAACCCCAAACCCAAACCCGCTTCATGAGGGTACCTGTGCATCCCAACCCCAATCCCAACCCCAATCCCAACCCCAAACCCAATCCCAACCCCAATTCCGCTTCATGAGGGTACCTGTGCATCCCCATCCCAACCCCAACCCCAACCCCAACCTCAAACCCAAACCCGCTTCATGAGGGTACCTGTGCATCCCAACCCCAATCCCAACCCCAAACCCAATCCCAACCCCAACCCCAACCCCAAACCCAATCCCAACCCCAATCCCGCTTCATGAGGGTACCTGTGCATCCCCATCCCAATCCCCATCCCGCTCCAGGAGGGTACGTGCACCTCTCAGGTTACTCCTGTTGCCCTTGCCCCATTTCCAGCTGCCCTCTCTCCCTTTCCCCCACAGTTCTATCGGGATGTGAAGGACTGGTGGCTTTTTGGCTTCTATTTCTGCCTGCCCTTGGTGTGCACGGGCATCTTCTACACCCTCATGTCCTGTGAGATGCTGAGCAAGAGGAACGGGATGAGGATCGCTCTGAATGACCACATGAAACGGGTGAGAGAACCAGGGAGGAATGCTGGCATTCCCAAAGAGTAGGGAGTGCTCTTGGAGGGGGGACACTTCCCATCCCTGTGAAGGACAGGATGAGCTGGCAAAGATCCTCAAGTGGATCCAAGATCCTCAGAGTGGATCTTGACATGTTGATGCAGGGATTCATGCAGGGAAAAGGGCCTTCAGCTCCATAATGTCCAGACTCAGGGATGTCCCCAAACCCTTCTGGCCACAGCCCAGCTTCATTAAAGCTCTCCTGGTCATTTACCCCAGCCCACACCACACTGGACCAAAGGCTGGATGTGCCAAATTCCAGACAAGGGGTGCAGGGAAGGGTTCACTGTCCCCTCCTACGCTTTGGGAATGATTCCCTGAGGAGATCCAGCTGGTTGTCACCTTAACAGTGTGCTGGGTGGATGCAGGAGGCCCCGTGTCCCAGGGAACACCATCCCAGCAGAGCCACCAGGAGCGGTGCTGGGGAGGGGTCTGGCCCTCGTGGAGCTGCTGCTGCCCTGCCCCTTTCTGCAGCCTGGACCTGAGGCAGGGATCCAGGAGCAACCTGGGCTAGTGGAAAATGTCCCTGCCCATGGCGGGACGAGACGAGCTTTAAGGTTCCTTCCAACCCAAACCATTCCATGATTCACGACTTGGGACCCGCTCCCCCGTGCTCATCCCCCCCTGCCCCTGTCTGGCAGCGCCGGGAGGTGGCCAAGACCGTGTTCTGCCTGGTGGTGATCTTCGCGCTCTGCTGGCTGCCCCTGCACCTCAGCCGCATCCTCAAGAAGACCATCTACGACCAGACGGACCCCAACCGCTGTGAGCTGCTCAGGTAGGGCCCCCAGCAGGTGACACCGGCCTGGGAGCCCCCAGCCCTGGGAGCCAGGGACCAGCACAGGCCCTGTCGGCTTGGGCCAGACTGGGGGAGTTGCCTTCCGCCTCCTGCTTTCAGTAATTGCTTGTCCAAACTGCACTGCCCTCCTGATGGGCACAGAGAGGGTGGGGGGACATGAGAAGGGTTAAATTAAATTTTGGAATGTCTCTGTGAAGCTGAGGTCTCCTGGGCACAGGAACATTCCCAGCAGGGCTGAGGGCTCCTCACTTTCTGCCAGGTGGGAGGTGCCCGTCTCCCTCCCCTCCCACCCCTCAGCCCAGGCCAGGGGCTGCTGCTGTGCTGGGGTTTGGGAACATCAGGACCACCAGGAGAAATCACAGCTCCTGTTCTTGGCTTCCTCAGGGAATGCTCCGTGCAAGGCAAAGTGGTTTTTCTCAGGGAAGGATGGATTTGTACTCAGCTCTGTTTTCAGTCACTGCTCCTCCACAGAAGCAGGATCCCAGGCCAGGCAGTTTGGAAATTCCCTCTGTTCTCCATGAGCTTCTGACACATCTGTTCTCTGCCTTCCCATCTCAGCTTCCTCCTGGTGATGGATTATTTTGGGATCAACATGGCCTCCCTCAACTCCTGCATCAACCCCGTGGCTCTGTACTTTGTCAGCCGGAAATTCAAGAACTGCTTCCAGGTAGGAATGACCCCCCAGGCCCAGGGGCACAAGCTGATCTTATTCCTCATCCCAATTTTTCCCCATTAGATACCTCTCTTCTCCAAGTACACCAGAGCTCACACCCTGCTGGGGGGAGGCTTTTGCCAGAGAAGGATTTAGGACAAGCCAAAAATTCCCTGTCACTCTGGAACAGGAACATCCCCACAAACCATCAGACCAGGGGCTGGGGGTGCTGCAGACTTTGAACCCAAGACTTTGGGAGATAATTTTCAGGAGTAGCGAAGCCCTGAGAAAGAAAGGGAAGGACATTGGGATGGGATGGGATGGGATGGGATGGGATGGGATGGGATGGGATGGGATGGGAGTTGAGCCCACCTGTTGGGATGGAAGCTAAGCATCACCTCTATTTTCTGTCTCCTAATGACAAGTACACACAATTACAAAAAATGCCCCAAATTTCAGTATCATTCCCCACCCTCACCACCATATCCTGGCAAACCCACTCCCAGCAGAGCTGCAGGACAGCAAGGCTCAGCAATTCCCAGCCTGGCACTGTGCAGGGACATCTGCTGGCACAATATGGGAATATTTCCTCCTTTTTTCCCATATCCCACATGTGTGACCTCTCCCCCTTGTGTCTCCCCAGTCCTGCCTGTGCTGCTGGTGCCAGAGGCCGGCCCTGAGCATCACCCCCACGGATGAGAAGGGATCTGTTGGGAAGTGGAAAGCCACAGGGCAGGAGCTGGGGCTGGACCGCAGCAGCTCCCGCCTGAGCAACAAGTACAGCTCTTCCTAAATCCGTGTCACTGTCCAGGACAAGGCACAGGGACAGCAGGACCCCTCCGATCCTCTCCCAGGCTCTTCCTGGCTGGGCCTGAATCAGCTTTGCCGTCGTGTCCTAACCCACTGGAAGGAGCTGGAGCATTCCCCAGGCCCAGCTCCAAGCCCAGCCCCTGACCCCAGCGGTCACCTCTGCAGGAGAGGGAAGGGCATTCACATCCTCACAGGATTTTTCATTTCCTCGCAGGAAAACCAAGGGACTTCTGGCCATTGCCTCAGGGTGGAACGTGGGGCGGGGGGATGCGTGTGGGAAGGGAAGGAATGTTGGGGGGGTCACTCTGTGGGGTGAGGAGAGTGACAATTCCCAGCTGTAAAAGCCAAGAAGGCCTGGATAAATCCCTGTGAGGGACAGAGACGTCCTCGTGGTCATGTGGAGGTGGGAAAGGCAGTGGAGAAGGTCCAATCTCAGCTGGAAGAGCCACAAGAACCAAGTAAAATATGGGAAAGGGCTCTCTTGAATTTATTATTGGCAATAATTCATCCCCCAGGTGATTTGCCAGGAATTTTCAAGGCCAGGTTGGACAGGGCTTGGAGCACCCTGGGATAGGGGAAGGAGTCCCTGCCCATGGCAGGGGTGGGAGGAGAGGGAGTGGGGGTCCCTCCCAACCCAAACCAGTCTGTGACTGCAATCCATGTGATTCCATCTGACTGCAAATCCTTGTGATTCCATTCTAACATTCTTGCCAAAATTTTCAGAAAAACTACATGAAAAAGTTGTATTTATCAGGATTTTGATGATTTTTTGTTGGTTTTCCCACATCTCTCTTTTCCCTCTCTCTCTTTTCCTTCTTTGCCCCTTCTACCTTGTCATAGAAAAAAATGGAGAGAAGAAAAGGGGAGAAGAGATGAGACATGCAATTAAAACATTTTCCAGGTGTTGGGGTGGGCTTTTAGCTTAACTTTCACTGAAATGTAAATGTTTTACAAATAAATCATAAAGACAAATGGGTTTCAAGCAAAACAGAGACTGAGGAATTTCAAGACCAGCCCATTTTCCATAAATTTCCCAATCTGTGGAGCAATCTGTCTCCACGTTCTATGATTTCCATCCCTGTGCTGAGCAGAACACAGCGTGAGCTCTGCAGCATCTAAATTAATAAACTTTATTATTAAAGAAAATACATTTTGCAGCAAAGTCATTAAAAAAAAACCANTGACCCTGAGCTCCCCAGGAATGGCCCAAGGGACACAACTGACCCTGAGCTCCCCAGGAATGGCCCAAGGGACAGAACTGACCCTGAGCTCTCCAGGAATGTCTCACCTCAAAGGTGTTGAGCACATGTTGGCAAACACCCATCAGGTCATTCAGCCCTTTCCGGAATGGCTCCACAGCAGGAAGGGCCCCTTTTGAAAAAGATGGGAAAAGATGGATTAGGGACATGGGAAGTGGCTTCCCAAGGGCAGTCCTTACCTCCCAGGGGTGTGCCCCCTCCCCAGCCCCACAGCTTGGGGTGCCAGGGCTGCTCCCAGCCAGCCCAGGTGCCTGGAGCCAGGGATGCTGCTTCCCACTTCAGCTGGAGCAGAATTCTGGGAGCAGCCTCTGAGGATCAGCAAAGGGGCTCAGCACTGCAGTGCCTGGCAGAGGGCAGGGAGAAAGGGCTTTCCTTTATTTAACAGACTCCTGGGAAGCTGGCATGAGCAGGGGGAATTCCAGGAGAACAGGGCCCCAGCCATAGAGGGCAGCCCCAGGCTCACCTCTGGTCTGGATCCTGAAGTTGATCTTGCTTTCCGAGGGGTGTGTGATGCAGTAGCCACAGAACTCCACGTCAGGGCTGCAGGAGGGCAGAGAGGAGAGGGAGCAGTGAGACCCAGGCCAGTCCACAGCAAATCCCAGGGAAGCCAGAGGCTCAGGGCATCCAGGTCTGCTGGGGCTCTGGATGTTTCCAGAATGACTTAGGGGAGGGATGTGCTGAGGGGAAACTCCCTGTGTGACCTTGTTCCCTCACACCCTTCTCTCTCTGAGCCGAGCTGGAGCTCTGCAGGGCAAAGACACGGCTGGCACCGTGCTGGCACCACAAGCAGAGCAGTGCCAGCTCTGCAGACCCAAACACGGGATCCTGGATGCTTGCAATTCTCTCTGTAACCAAACCTGCTGCTGCTCTGCTGGTGGAAGAGACTGAGTGGTCCAGGGCACTGGAGGAGCTCCCAAAATGTTGCAGGGCCTCTCCCTCCAGCTGAGCTGAGTGCTGGAGCTTTGTCCCCAGCTTTGGCCAGCAGCTTGTGTTGACACAATGATTTATCAGAGGGACCTTAGAGGACAT
This sequence comes from Hypocryptadius cinnamomeus, assembly GCA_013400635.1. Taxonomy (NCBI): domain Eukaryota; kingdom Metazoa; phylum Chordata; class Aves; order Passeriformes; family Zosteropidae; genus Hypocryptadius; species Hypocryptadius cinnamomeus. Next base: position 8,251 of record VYZP01075241.1, read on the forward strand.
CCAGTCCCAGCCCATGCCATGGGCAAAGACACCTTCCACTGCCCCAGGGTGCTCCAAGCCCCATCCAGCCTGGCCTGGGACAGTTCCAGGGATGGGAAATCCACAGCCTCTCTGGGCAGCAAAGGGAGTCCAGGACCCAGTTATTCATCCAGCAGCTCAGGAGGGACTAAAAGCCCTAGGCTGAGCTTAACTTGTGTTCCTGGGCAGGGGAGGGTGTGGGTGGAGGCTCAGGAGAGGCTGGTCAGGCCCTTTAAGGGCTGTTGGTGCTCTCAGAGCCCTGACACAGCACAAGGAAAAGGAGGAGCAGCAGGTGGGAGCAGGGCTCCATGTCTGACAGAAAGGCTGGAAGGGTGTGCACAGAGGGGATTTGGGATCATTTGCCTCATCCCAGGGACAGCTGAGGTGTGGATCAGTTAGGAGAAGGCCACAGCAGGGCACAGAGGTCCCTCAGAGACCCCACTCACTTCTTCATGACCATGTAGCGCAGGGAGTTGCCCAGGGTGTGATCCTCGTCGTGCAGCACGAACGTGACGCAGTTCCCGTCCGTCCCATCCGCCTGGATCTGTCACCAGTGCGAGAGGAGAGAAGCTGTGACCTCCCTGAGGTCGGGGACACCTGAAGGGTGAGGATCAGCTCCTGTGCTCAGCTTCCCAGAGTACCTGGGCGGGCTGTAGGTCTTGCTGGGCCACCTCTGGTGCTGCTGTGGGACCAAAACACCTTCAGAGAGGAGGGAAAGCTCCAAAATTCCACCCAGTTTTATACCAGGTTAGTCCTGACCTCCACCTGCTGCTGTGCACCACAGGATGACAGGGTGTCCCTTGGAGCCACCCTGACATGATTTGTCCTGATGCCCATGCCACCCCACCCCACGCGAGGGTGCCCTACCACTAAGCCAGGCTTGGGAACAACAGAATCATGGAAGCAGGGAATCATTTGGGTTGGAAAAGCCCTCCAAGAGCACCGAGCACAATCACTGCCCAGCCCTGCCAAGGCCACCCCAACCCCTGGTCCCCAATGCCACATCCACACGCCCTTTAAATCCCTCCAGGGACGGGCACTCCACCACCGCCCTGGGCAGCTGTGCCAGGGCTGGACAGCCCTTTCCACGAAGAAATTTTCCCTAATATCCCATCTAACCCTCCCCTGGCACAACGTGAGCGTGCTTTTCCTCGGGAGCAGGGCCCTGCCCCCCGCTCCGCCTCATGGAAGGGACCGAGCGGGCCCCCCCCGACCCCAACCCCGATCCCATCCCCCGGTTCCCGGTGTCCCCTCACGGTTTCCAGCGCGGGAGCGCTGCCGCTGCCGGCCATGGCGGCTCCGGGCCCGCAGCTCCGGGCTCCCGGCGGCCCCGCGGCCGGAAACGCGTCGGGGCCGGGCCGGGCCGGGCGGNGGGTATTACTAGTGTGTTCCTTGTGTGTTACTGACCTGTTACTGGGGTATTATTAGTGTGTTATTTGCTTGTTTCTGGCATGTTACTGGGGTATTACTGGTGTGTTACTGGTGTGTTACTGGGGTATTATTAGTGTGTTACTTGCTTGTTACTGGCCTGGTACTGGGGTATCACTGGTGTGCTACTGGCCTGTTACTGGGGTATTATTAGTGTGTTATTTGCTTGTTACTGGCCTGATACTGGGGTATTACTGGTGTGTTATTGGTGTGTTACTGGGGTATTATTCGTGTGTTACTTGCTTGTTACTGGGGTGTTACCGGTGTTTTACCGGCATGTTATTGAGGTGTTACTGGTGTGTGACTGGTGTGTCTGGGAGTGGATGGTGTTCTGGATGTAGCACTGCATGGCTTAATTAGTTAATGAATTAATTAACCACAGGTGTGCTGGCAGGGGGTGCGGGGAGGCTGGGGGGAGTCGGGCTCTGCTCCAGGAAACAGCGACAGGATGTGGCTGTGCCAGGGAGGGTTAGGTGGGATATTGGGAACATTCTGGCCTGGACAGGACTGTCCAGCCCTGGCACAGCTGCCCAGGNGCCTGTTACTGTGGCATTATTAGTGTGTTATTTGCTTGTTTCTGGCCTGTTACTGGGGTATTACTAGTGTGTTATTGGTGTGTTACTGGAGTATTTTTAGTGTGTTGCTTGCTTGTTACTGGGGTATTACTAGTGTATTATTGGTGTGTTACTGGAGTATTATTAGTGTGTTACTTGCTTGTTACTGGGGTGTTACCGGTGTTTTACCGGCATGTTATTGAGGTGTTACTGGTGTGTTACTGGTGTGTCTGGGAGTGGACGGTGTTCTGGATGTAGCACTGCATGACTTAATTAGTTAATGAATTAATTAACCACAGGTGTGCTGGCAGGGGGTACGGGGAGGCTGGGGGGAGTCGGGCTCTGCTCCAGGAAACAGCGACAGGATGTGGCTGTGCCAGGGAGGGTTAGGTGGGATATTGGGAACATTCTGGCCTGGACAGGACTGTCCAGCCCTGGCACAGCTGCCCAGGGCAGTGGTGGAGTGCCCGTCCTTGGAGGGATTTAAAATCCGTGTGGATGTGGCACTTGGGGACAGGGGTTGGGGTGGCCTTGGCAGAGCTGGGGAATGGTTGGACTCGGTGCTCTTGGAGGGCTTTTCCAACCTAAACAATTCCCTGATTCCATGGGCTGCACATGTTCCCTTTTTAGAGAACTGCTTACTCAATCACCATCGTGTTGTGTGTCCTTACCCCCTTCCAACCCCTGCAGTGCTGCTTCCAGGAAAGGTGATGGGGCTGGAAGATTGATTTCCTTGGTGATTTGTTTCTGTAGTGATGCAGTGGGGGAACCTGAAGTAAATTCTATGTGCAGAAGGGAGGCTGAACGTGGGATAAGTTGGAGCACAAATGTCGCAATTCTCAGGTTCAAAATGAACGGGAGAGCCCCAGGACTTCATGGTGGAATATTCTGTAATGAAATAATGCTTTTTCCAGCTGCCCAGCAGAGCTTAAAGGGAAGCCCGAAGCCCGGGCTGCTTTCTGCTGAGCTCACTCTGCTCAAACGATCTCTTTATTGCAGCAGTTTGCAACTCCCTGGGTTGCAACACCTCCTCTTGTTCCGTGCTTAAACAGCAGCGTGGTGCCCTTTGCTTTCTGTTAAGAGGATTTCTGAAAGTGCAGGCAGGGACCTTCCATGGCTCTCTGGCACTAAGCTGGGAATCTTCTGGGCCAGAAGAGTCGCTGGAAAACAGTAAATCATCCTTCAGGAGTTCTAAACATCATGCTGGGGACTGAACCTGTGTTTCTCATGTTCCTTAAGAGGTTTTTTCTGTGCTTTTTTCCCATGCCCCTGTATTGGGAATTAGGAATTGTTCCCTGGGAGGGTGGGCAGGTCCTGGCACAGGGTGCCCAGAGCAGCTGTGGCTGCCCCTGGATCCCTGGCAGTGTCCAAGGCCAGGTTGGACACTAGGGCTGGGAGCAGCCTGGGACAGTGGGAGGTGTCCCTGCCATGGCAGGGGTGGCACTGGATGGGCTTTGAGGTCCCTCTTACCCAAACCCTTCTGGGTTTCTAGGATCCTTCAGTTCAGTCCCCAGAGGGACCTCAGACAGCAGCTCATGCGTCTTGCAGTGTCTTTTTGGAAGGTTTGGTCTTGGCTGCTTCCAGCTGTGTAATATTGTAAATTTAGATAGAAAAAAGCTCTTCAGAGGGGTTGATGTAAAGGGATTTCATTCCTGACTCCTGTAGCTGCTGAGGAAGGATGGTCTGTGGCAGTTTAACAGATTTGTGTTACTAACAGGAGTAATACAGGGCTGGTACAGGGCTGCTCAGGGAGGAAAATGCTCCTGGTTAATCTCTTTTACTTCATTTAACCCCTTCTGCTCAGAGCTGGGGCTGGTGTTACTGCCAGGCACAGAGCTCCTGTGTCCTGAGCACAGCAAGGGCCAGGAATGTGGGGAGTCAGGACTGTTAACTCGGGGAGTTGAGGACTGTGAATCCAGGGAGGTGAGAGCCAGGAACTCAGGGAATTGAGGACTGGGATCCTACAGTGCCAGCGAGTGCAACTTCATTCTGCTGCTGAGGTGTCACCTCCGGTTCCACCAATATCCAGTATTAAATGAGCAGAGATCTGTAGGAATTGTCTAAACCACTTCACAGTCCTCAGCTGGGGCTGCATTTGTCCTGCTCAGGGCACTGAGGTGTCTGTGTGTGGGCTCTGTACCCTGAGTGTCAGCTGGTCTTGCAGGGCAGGGTTTGGGGGTGTATTTTCTGCTACAGCTGCTCCTTTCTGTGGCTCCTGGGTGACTGCAGGAGCAGACAGTGGTTTCCTGGTGCTGGACACTCAGCTGATTGCTCAAGAGGTGTTTGTGATTCCAGGCTGTGCCCTAGTGTTGCTCCACAGGCCTGGGGCAGCCCTGGGCTGGCCAAAGCCTCTGTGTCCAGTGGCTCTGCAGGGACAGGAGGGTGCAGTGGATTCCCTGGGCTGAGTTAGCTCACAATATTATTTAAGACAGGAGCATTTTGACCTGAAAATGTGCCAAAGTGGAGATTACTCAGAGCTGAAGCATAAAGGAATAAGCAATTCCTTGGAATTCCTTCCTGCAGGAGCCAGCATCTCTGCCTGAAGAGCAGACAAGGCAGAAACCAGACCCAACAAGTTTATGAGGATGAAAGAAAACTAAACCTTGGATAAGTCACATTAAATGCTGCTCACAGCAGAGGGAAGGGCAGCCCCCACAGCCAGAGCAGCTGTGGCTGCCCCTGGATCCCTGGAAGTGGCCAAGGCCAGGCTGGACACTGGGGCTTGGAGCCACCTGGGACAGTGGAAGGTGTCCCTGCCATGGGGATGGTCTTGAGGTCCCTTCCAACCCCAACGATTCCATGGTTCTGTTCCCCTTGGCAGTGCTCCCAGGTGGTTGTGTGGAGTCTGTCCTGTGACTAAATCCATGACTTTATCCTTTTCCCCTCCAATGCTGGGCTCAGACCTGTGGGATGTTTGGAGATGCTCTGGTCAGTGCTCTCCAAGCCTGGATCTGTGGGGCTCAGCCTGCTGGGGTGGTGGTTGGATCTCCTTTCATGGCCTTGTTAATCCAGAAGAGACCCCTAATTCTCACCAGGCAGTGCCAGGGGGATGGAAAATCTGGATCCAGAAGCTCAGCCAGCCCTTCTGCTCTGTGGCTGTTCCCAGAGAGCTCTCCTGGGGCATTCAGGAGAGGTTTGTGATCGTGCCAGATCTGTCGAGGCACAGAACAGAGCAGGTAATAAGTAGGGCCTAAGTACAAAGTGAAAAATGAGATTCTTGGGTTTTGCAGGGTCCAAAGTCATCCTAAGTCCTTCCTGAGCAGAAAAGAGGCTTATGGATGTGCAGGATGAGCAGGGCAGCTGTCCCAGCTGGGCTCTGACATGTGCTCCATGTGTTAGATCTGGCTCTGGCTGTAGATTAATGTGCTGATACTTGAGCTGATTAAGAGTGTCTCTTTCTGTGGCAGCAAGGATGTTTTTGCAGCTCTTGAGACTTAGGGGATCCCACAATGGTTTGAGTTGGAATGGAGCTTGAAGCTCATCCAGTTCTAACTCCCAGCACCTTCTGCTAACCCAGGTTGCTCCAAGCCTCATCCAGCCTGGCCTTGGACACGGCCAGGAATCCAGGGGCAGCCACAGCTTCTCTGGGTAACCTCAGCTTTGCCACCCTCCCAGGGCACAGAGGTGATAAAAACCCTTTTGCTAGGGGGTTTTGCATTGTCATGAGCAGAGCCTAAAGGAGAAATGAGAGACCTTTGTGGTTGTGGTGTCCTGGCCATGTCCTGCTCCCTGTGCCAGGGGACACTGTGCAGGTGCCCCCACTCCTGATGTCACCCTGTTTTGTCCCAAGCAGGAGAGCAGCCATGGCCATCCTGTTTGCAGTCGTGGCGAGGGGCACCACCATCCTGGCCAAGCACGCCTGGTGTGGGGGCAACTTCCTGGAGGTCACCGAGCAGATCCTGGCCAAAATCCCCTCCGAGAACAACAAACTGACCTATTCCCATGGCAAGTGAGTAGCACCTCTCCTTGGCTCTGGGGGACTAGTGGGGAGGCATGAGGGCAGGGGGTTTGGGGGTTTTTCTGTGATTCTGCAGGTTTTTTCCATCCAAATTCCCATTTGATGGAACGTGCCACCGGCTCAGTAGCTGCTTCTGTCCCCCAGAACTTTGCAGCATAACCAGGATTTGAGTTCAGCTCCAGCAGCAGCACAAGGCAGTTGATACAAAATCAAATTTTCTGTTTTTATACAACTCCAAAGTGAGCTGGAGGGTGCTCAGGTGTGGAATCTTTGGAGTTTGGCTTCTGGAAGCTTCCCCTGGATTTTCTGAGGCTTGAACGTGGCTTTAGGTGAAACTGTCACCCTTCTTGGGCTGCCTGTAGATCCTGGGGGCTTTGAGACAAGCTGTGTTCACAGATCACATCCTGAGCTGCCCCAAATCTAGTCTGCAGGACAGAGGGGTTATTCCCAGGATTTTCCCAGCTCTCTGAACCCTTGGTCAGTGTTGGTAGGACAGGGAGTAGATGCTTCATCCTCTCTGACTTCCTGCACGTGGGAAGTGGGTGAGTCAATGGGAACAAACTAGAACAACTGTGGAAAAAAACAGATTTAGAGGTGTTACAGCCCATTCCAGCTCTTTTTTTGGAATTGGCAGCATGGCTGGATCCTCTCTGGTGCCCAAGCTGTTGTTTCAGAGCTGTTCTGAGGATGCAGGACTGGGCTGGGCTTCCCACATGCTCAGGAGCACAGCCAGTGCCTGTGGGAGATGTTTTGGAGGCAGTGCCTGCTCTGGAGTCTGACACACCTTGGATGCTGCAGCTCTTCTCCCCTGCTGGAATTTTGAGGATAAATTTTAATATTTTAAGTTATTCCTTTAAGTGAAAGGAAATAACTTTTCCTTGAGTGCTGTTCAACCAAGTGACAAGCTGAGTTTCAGGAGTGTTGTGGTGCATTTTTGGAGGTAACTGGACAGAATGTGGGAGCTGTGAAGCACAGTGAGCACTTGGAGTTGTTCCTCCTGTCTGGAGCCTCCCAGGGATCCTCTGCCTCCCAGCCTACAGGCTGAAAAACTCCCTGGGTTCTGTCCAAGATAGTTCATCCTGTTCTGAAACAGGAAAAACTTGAGTTTCTTTGAACTCCTTAAGTTCATTTAATGAGTTCTTTTTGTTTTTAAGAAGAACTTCTGTGTCTTTTGTATAAATCTCCAAGGAAGAGCAGCCCTCTGGCATCAGGAATTCTTGGGTTTCTCTCTCTCTGCTGTTGGGATCCTTCTTGGCCTCTCTGAGGAGTCTGCAGGGTGGTACCTGACAAGTTTCACCTCACTCCTTCCAGGAGAGTTGTGGATGTGCAAGGATTTTTGAAATTTTTGATGGGAGCAGTCCTTCAGGGCAGAGACCTGTGCCCCAGCCTCACTTCCCTGGAGTGGGAAGTTTTGGGGAATTTACTTTGGACATGTTTATGTGTCCCAGCTCTGTAGAATAACTGGGATTTTCTCTTGCCAGCCCCCAAAGGCCCCACAGGCAGCAGTGGCTTCTGGAAAATGAAATTCTGGAAATGTGGCAGCTTCCAATGACGTTTTGTTTGTTCCTTTCCATTCCCTGCAGCTACCTGTTCCATTACATCTGCCAGGACAGGATCATTTACCTGTGCATCACAGATGATGTGAGTACTGGGGACACAGCTACAGCCCAGGCAGGCCCTGGGAAATTGGGGAATTTTGGTTTTGATGTGGCAGTTATTAGTGAGGGCTGCTCTGAGGTGCCTTTTCTCCCACTGGAGCCGCTGTAACCTCAGTTACAGCTTTGAACTCAGCCTGGAGCTCAAATCGGAGTTGTGGGATGGTTTGGGTTGGGAGTGACCTTCAAAATCATCCATTCCCACCCTGCCATGGGAGGGACCTTGCAGTGCTGTGGGTTGGGAGTTTTGGGGTGAAATTCTTGGCTTTGCCCAGTTTCTCTCTCAGTGCAGTGGGTTGGTGGTGCAGAGGCCATTCCAGTTGCCAGTGGAATTTGCCTGGTGCTCCTGAATTCTGGAAGTGCTGCAGGAAATCCTCCCGCTGAGTGCAGGAGTGGAGCTGGCCCAGCCCTGGGGCTGCCAGTGTCACAGCCAGAGCTGGAGCTGCAGCCCCCAGCCCTGCAGGCTGCTGTTGCTGACCCTCTGCTCTCTGCTGGCAGGACTTTGAGCGCTCCCGAGCCTTCACGTTCCTGAACGAGATCAAGAAGCGGTTCCAGACCACGTACGGCTCGCGCGCGCAGACCGCCCTGCCCTACGCCATGAACAGCGAGTTCTCCTCGGTGCTGGCTGCACAGCTGGTGAGGCCCCTGCTGCTCCCTGCAGCCCAGCTTCCCCAGAAACCCTCCTGGGCTGGGGTTTGGGGGGGTTGAGACATCCTTTGGATTAAAGATGAGGTGTCCTAGGAATGGTGGCTTTAGGGCTGTCCCCAGCCTGTGGTCTGTGTCCCCAGGCTCTCAGAGCTCTGCTGGGGCTGTTCCCCAGGGAGGGCTTGGCTCTTTTGCTGCTTACCCCATGGAAGGGCCAGATTTGGAGTGTCACAGCTGCAGGAGGAGGGGCCCTTTGTGGGGACAGCAGAACTCTCCCCAGTGTAGGAATTGTGGAGCAGTCCCAGCTGTAGCAGTTGTGTGGTGGCTGCAGGGTGAGGCCAGGGCTCTGAGGGAGGATTTGCACCTGTGCTGCTCCTGCCTGAAGTTTGCACTGGAATCTGGGGCTGTGCAGGTGGTTTGGAGCAGGGAGAATCACAGGAGTTCATTCCAGGAGCTGCTCCTTGCCTTCCACAGCAGGGGGAGAGCAAGGAATAGCAATGCCAGTGCATAATGAATAGGATTAACTTCCTGTGTATGAGGAAGGAGCTTTTCCTCTCCACCAGCACTTTGGTGTGTGGGGACTGAAACTACCCAAAGTGCTGACTCATCACTTTATAAGCTCTTCAGGGCTGGAATAAGCTGGAATTGCCTTATCAGAAAAGCCAGGCTGTCTTTGGAGCCACGGGGCTGATATTCCTGTAAAATCCCAGCCTTTCCATCTCCCTCAGCACAGGAGGAGCTGCCTGCCTGAGCTTTTGCACATTGCTGGGATCCAGGGGTCAGCTGAGGGGAGTTCAGTGCTGACAGAGCCCTTCCCTCCCCTGATCCCATGGGATGTGGGGGCTGACATTCCCTGCTGTGCAGGAGCAGGGATGTTCTCCAGGAGGTTCCTGTGTGAGCAGAGATCCAGCCCCAGCTCAAGTGCAGCACTCACATAATCCTGGAGAGGGAGGCTGTGCTTCCAGTAAAGCCAGTGCCCAGCTTTGACAGTGGCCAGTGTGAGACCTCCTGGGAATCTCCCCCTTAGGAGAAGGTGCAGGTGGAGGAGCTGCTGGATTTGGTGCTCTCACTGTGAGTTGTGACTGCTCAGGTGGGGGTGGCAGTGTCAGACTGGCTCCCTGTGCTGTCAGAAATTGAACTCCTAACCAGAAGAAAATCAGGATTTAAGCAGCTATGTGGGTGATCATGGAGCAGAGCTGTCGTGATGTGAACAGTGACTAAAATCCGTGCAGGAATAGCAGAGCTCAGTTCCCTGGTGCTGACTGGGCCTTGGATTCTGCAAGCACTCAGGCTCCTTCAGCCTGGTGTTGGCTCGTGCTGCTCTCACCCACCCTGAGCTGTGCAGTCACCAGAGGATCCCTGGGATCCCCAAGATGGGGGGATTGTCTGAGAGAAGTCCCTGTCACTTGGGAAGGGAATGGAGGGGGAGGGATGACAGGAATGGTGCTCAGGATAAACACCGAGGGGCTGGCAGCAGCAGAGCTGTCAGTGAGGGCTCAGCTGCACCCAGGAGGTGACAGGGGAGATCCTCTGGGATGGCTCCAGGACATGGGATGGCTCCTGGCTGCTCCATTCCTTTGGGGAGAGCAGTCAGGCCACTCAGATTGGTCACCTTCACCATCTGGTGTGGTGTTCCCAAACTGTTGGCTTCTTGAGGCTTCTCTTGTCACTGGATGCTGTTTTTTGAGGCTCTTGTTTTCCCTGGCTCCTGGTTTTTGAGGCTCCTGTTTTCCCTGGCTCCTGGTTTTTGAGGCTCCTGTTTTCCCTGGCTCCTGATTTTTGAGGCTCCCGTTTTCCCTTCTTGTAGGAAATGTGTTCTTGTAGGAATGTGCCTGCCCCCTGGTGACGGAGTGACCAAATTATTCTTTGTCTGCTTAAAAAGCCAAAAAGCCCAAAAGTTTCTCTCCTCAATTTAGTAAAAAGACACCTCATAAGACCTTTAAGACTTCACCTCAAACCTAGAGCTACCCAACTAGACAGAAGCCAAGAGGTCCCGCCTAAGTAATTAACTTAAAAAAAATAAACCACAATAAATAATTGCTTTTGTAGAGTGTTTTAACAAGATTACCCCTAACTCAAGTTTTTCTCTATACGAAAAACTTGTTTATTTTGCCTTTTGTTATTCTGCCTTTTGTTATTTTGCCTTTTATTAAACTTTATTAAACTATTTATTATTTTTATTTTGCCTTTTATTAAACCTTTTTATGTTTCCAACACAACCTTAAAAACCATCCTACAAATTTTATACCATTCCAAATAGCAGAGCTATCTCAAGTGTAATAAATTCCTCTTAGAGCTCATAAGACCTAGCTCAAGGAGTAAAACATGATGTTCTCTGGTGCAGAAATACCACTCGGAGAGCAAGGGCCCAGACCAGGTGGCAGAGACACAAGCCCAGATCGACGAACTCAAAGGGATCATGGTCCGGAACATAGGTACTGCTTCCCTGGGAAGTGCTCTCTGTGGCTGCTTTTATTTGGGCTTTGGGTGGTGCCAAGTCTGACCATTCAAAACAGAGGGTGAGATCTGGAATTGAGCAGAATTCAGTCCCACAGTGCAGCCTGTGTGATGTGAGGCTGTTCCCTAAGGCCCTGGTTATCCCAGGTAAGCTGGAAGCTGCAGCCAGGAGCTCCTGGCTTGGGCTTGGGTGTTGAGAGCAGCTTTTTGCCCTGGGATTTCACCTTCAGAGCTGAATTTTTTTGTCTCTTTTCTCCAGACCTTGTGGCACAAAGAGGAGAGAAGCTGGAGCTGCTGATTGATAAAACAGAGAATCTCGTGGACTCGGTGAGTCTGGGGAAGTTGTGTTACTGCACCAGGGAGCAGGGAGGTGGGGACAGCACCAGGAGGCACTTAAAGGACACAGAGGAATTGAGACCTGCAGGGAATCCTCCCCTCTCCAAGCTGTTTCCCAGCTGCTTCCCAGTTTGGGAAAGCTCCAGCTTCCCGCTGCTCCCTGTGCCACAGCCAGCCAAGGGTGACACATCCCTGCCCTCATCCCTTGTGTCCAAGGAGGAGAAAACCCTCTCGTTATCTGCAGTGATAGGAGAGATAAAATCACAATTTACACTTCCTTGGCAGCCTGGCTGAAGGCAGCTGGATGCAAATAAACTGGAAAATGTGCATCTGTGGAGTTGTTCTGATACCAGCAGGGAAAGTGTGGCTGATTGAAAATTAAAAAAGCTGAGGTTTTGCACCTAAATAATCTTTAAAGACTCTGAAGCTTCTTGGAGTGTTTCTGAGGAAATGAAGACTAAAAAAACCCCAAATTAATGTAATTATAAAGCACAGTTATCTAGCAAAGTGCTGTGCACTCTGGAAGCTTTTTGTCTTTCCTTTGGGAATCCCTGGCCCTGGCTCAGCATCCTCCTCTGCAGCATCCTGGCTTGGTGCCCAGCTCCTGTGGCATCCAGTCCTTGGGCTGGGAGAGTGCCAGCAGCTCCTGTGTGTGTCTGTGGGGAATCCAAACATCCCTGAGCTGTCCCAAAGCCCTCCTGCTTTGGAGGACAGCAGACATGCCTGGAGTTTATCCAGCAGGGAGCAGTCCTGGAGCTCCCAGGTGTTCAAACTTCCCCTTTCCTCAGGTGGTGGCAGGGCTGAAAGCTCAGGTAAAGCTTTAGGGAAAGGGACTGGAATTCCTTTAGCAGCTGGGCTGAGCTCATGGAGGACCTGTCCCAGGGAGTGTGGGCTTTTGGAAAGCACAGGGAGATGAAGGGATGGAACATCCTTCAGTGGAAATGTCCCACAGCCCAGGAGGAAGCATCCCTGGAGATCCAGGGCTGGTGTTCCCCACCTTGGGAATGGGCCCCAAGGCAGAACTGCAGCTCCCAGGATGTGGTTCCTGCCTGCTGCAGCCTCAGGAGGGTGGTTTGTAGGAAAAGCTGGCACTACCCAGTGGGATGAGCTGCTGGAGTGGCTGCTTCCAGGGGCAGGTGCATCCTGCCTGAGCTGTGTGGGAATGGGTGTGGGAATGGCTGCACTGACCCAGCCTGAGGGGTTTGAGGTCATTTAGTGCCCAAACCCTATTTTGAATGAAATTGCAGGGTACAGAGAGGACACTTGGGATGGGACAAGCTTTCCATAACAGGTTACCCAGAGCAGCTGTGGCTGCCCCAGGATCCCTGGAAGTGTCCAAGCCAGGCTGGACATTGGGGCTTGGAGCAGCCTGGGACAGTGGAAGGTGTCCCTGCCATGGCAGGGGGTGGCACTGGGAGGGCTTCAGGTCCCTTCAACCCAATCCATCCTGGGATTTCTCTTGTTTTCTCTTGCAGTCAGTCACTTTCAAAACCACCAGCAGGAACCTTGCCCGAGCCATGTGTATGAAGAACCTCAAGCTCACCATCGTCATCATCATCGTGTCCATTGTGAGTGTGGAGCTGCTGTGCCAGGCTGAACCCCTGGAAACTCCAAACCTTGTCACTGTTCTGGGATCTTTGTGTGCCCAGCTCTGCCAGGAGGGCAGAACCAGGGCAGTGCCTCCTGATGGGCTTGTAGGAGGAGAGGGTGAAGGGCCTGGGCAATCAGTACTGCAGGGAGTGGCTGGGGGGCTCAGCCTGGAGAAGAGGAAGCTCAGGGGGGACCTTCTGGTTCTACAAGCACCTGCAAGGAGGTTGGGATGGGGTGGGGATTGGCCTCTTCTCCCAGGCAAGTGGGGAAATGGGGTCAGGTTGCATTGGGGGGTTCAGGTTGGATATTAGGAAAAATTCCTTCCCTGACAGCCCAGGGCAGTGCTGGGGTCACCATGGAGGTGTTCAGAAAAAGAGTGGATGTGGCACTTCCTGACAGGGTTTAGTGGATGTGAGGGGATTTGATCAAAGGTTGGACTCAATCATGGAGGTCTTTTCCAACCTTTGTGACCCTCTGAGAGGAGATGGGAGCACCATGTTCAGGAGCTGCCCCTGCTTGCCCCAGGAGCAGCTGAGGTGCCGTGCTTGAGCTGGGGTGGCTTTTGAGCTCTCAGTCCTGGTGGAGTCTTGTTCTGTGACTCTGAAGTGGCTTTTTTGGTGTGACAGTTCCTCTCCAGCTGTGAGGACTGCGGATGGGGCACCTGCAGGGTCAGGGTGGGAAGCACTTTGTCACCTCCGTGGGGACAGTTCTCAGCTGCAGGGGTGTGCCGGGACAGGAGGGTGTTAGGTCAAGGCTTTGACCATCTGGGGTTTCCAGGTCTGTGCTGTGGCAGTCAGTGAATGCTGGGAATCCCTAATTCCCTCCCCAGGTGATCCTGTACATCATCCTGTCAGCTGTGTGTGGTGGGCTGGCCTGGCCCAGCTGTGTGCAGAAGTAACTGGAGCTGGAGCTGCTCACCAGGAGATGAGGCAGAGTGTGAAGAAGGAACCTCCAGAGTGACTCCCGCCTGTCACCACTGCCACCTTCCACCTCCCATCCCTCCAGGACTTCAGACTTTTTGCCTTATCACCCAGACAGACCCAGCTGGTCGCTGCTCTGCAGCTGTGGCCTCAAGAGTGGGCTGGGTTAATTACTTGAAAGGATTTTTGTGTTCCTTTTGCTGTCCCAATGGCACCCCTGCGGAGGGTTCTGTGCATGCTGGCCCCGTGTCCGTCTGGCTTCCCCTTGGTGGGGACAGGAGTGGCTGCAGCTCTCCCACCTGGGATGGAGCTGTCCCACCGAGGAGGTTCAAGGTGGGCCGAGCCAAACTAACGGGGACAGAGGTGGGTTTGGGGTTCCACAGAGCCTCTCCTGCACATCTGGCCACATCTGGTGGCTCCCAGTGCTGCACCATGGGGAGGTCACGGTGTCACCCTGGTAGGAACAAATGGGGTCTGGGCTTTGTGCACTCACAGGTGGAGGTGCTGCTGCTGGGGACACCTCCCTGTTCCTGCAGTGATCCCACAGGCAGGAGGAGGGTGTGGGGTCACCTCAGCATGTGCAATGGCTGCCTCTTCATCCTCACTTCTTCCTCATCTCCCCCTGGGCTGGCGGCTGAATGGACACAGCAACGGGGCCAGTTGCACACGGTTCAGGATCTGTTTCCTCACGGATGATTTCTCCTGCTCTTCTTTGGAGGGTGGACTGCAATGAGTATAATTCTGGCACTGGCTACAGTGAATTTGGGGCCAATCTGGTTTGCTGAGGTGTCAGGGAGCTGCTGCTTGTGCTTCTCCTGGAAGGTGTGCACTGAAACTGGAGGACAGAGAAGTATTGGAGTTGGTGGCTGGTGACTTTCTCCAAGGTCTGAGGGGGAAAAGCTCTGCCAGAGGATGAATGTTCACCTCTGGGAGGATTTCATACCAAACCCAAGGCTGGTAACCAAATGCAGGCTCAGGGGTGCTGTTTCTGTGCCAGCTGCACATCTCCATCCCAAGCCAGGCCTGGCTGAGGAGCTGGAGCTGCTGGGGCCTGGGAAAGGGCTGGGGGCACTTCTGTCCTCGAGCTGAGGGGCTCCTTTCCCAGGGAAAAAATGGAAACACACTTCAGGGGGGAAGGAATCTGCTTTTGGCCCAGGGAAGTCAAGGGATGGAAGGGGAGGCTTCTTTTGGTGCCTGAGCTGGAGCACAAAGTTGGTGCCATGAGGTCCTGGTGGGGAGGGGTGGCACTCCCCCACACTGGCAGGGTGGGGAGGTGGCTCTGCTGCTCCTCCCTGGGTGGCACTGACCATGGAGCTTCCCCGCAGCGCCCAGGTAGGCAGTTACAGTCTCCTAGGAACAGTAGCTCCTTTGGATTTGTCTTCTGCTAGGCTGAAGTTTCACCAAGGGTGACTGGATCTTGAGATCCACCAAGTGCCAGTGGCCGCTGGCACCTGCTTCTTTCTGCTCTGAATGTAAAGTTGGAGCCTCCTCCCTGCAGCTCCTGCTCCTGCAGCCCCAGGTCCAGCTGTGCATGTTTAGGGATCGTGCTGTACCATGTTCATTTGGATGATTTCTTGTCTTATATACAAACAATTTTTAAAGAAAACCCTTCCTTCTTGAGGATGCACTGAGGCATTAGTGTAAAAAAACATTACGTTGATTTCAATAAAATCCCTGTACAGAAACCAGTTCCATAATTCTGTGGAACACCTACCTTGGGAATGCTCCGTGCTGATGCAGGGGGGTTTTGGAAGCAGGCTCATGCTTGGGGATGAGGGAGTTGGATTTCCTCTTGGACTTGCAGAAATTGTTGGAGTTGTTGATTGTTATCTCAGTTTGAGGCAAAGCTGCATTTTAATCATATCAGCCAGGGCTTGGGGTGATAGAGAATACTGGGAGCTGAAGTGAGATCACTTGGTGTGAGAACAGCTCAGAAAAACTACAAGGATAAAATTAAAGTAACAGCTCCAAGTGTGATAGTTCTGTCAGAGCTGTGCTGTGTTCCCTCCTGAAGTGGGACAGCCTCTCCCAAGTGCCTGTCAGCATCAGGTTTGTTTTGGAAACCTGGGAATCCAAACAAAATCCAACCTCAGCACCTTCCTGCTGCTCTGCTCAGCTTGGAACTGCATCCAGGTCTGCATCTCCACAGCCAGCCAGGCTGGAAAACATGGAAACAATCCCACCTGCCTGAGAGGCTTTAACTGAGATGCAACCTTCAAGTAGTCAATATCTGACTCTTTCAGGAAGTTTCTGTTCTTCACCTGTTACATGTCCGTGGAAGAGCAGCAGTGCTTGACTCAGGTGAGTGGAGAAAGACAGTGCCTGGAAAATCCCCTTTGGAACACAGAGCACAGGAAAGGCAACAGAACCCTCCAGTAACAGAGAAATGAGACATGTTGCTGCTCTTTTACCTTTCTGTGCCCTGGGAAGATCAGTGTGAGCAGGGTCCAGCTGTGCCAGCAGGAAGAGGTCTCAGAATAGAATGTTCTGGATGAGGGAAGAGCCTCAACAGGGCAGTGCTGGCACCCCATGGAGCTTTATCAGGGTGGGACTGACACCTAGGGACAGAGCAGCAGCTCCAGCTGAGCCTCCTGGGCCCCTCACAGCACTGTGGGCACAACTGTCTCTTCCTCTTTTCCTGGATCACAAGAGATCCCTGCAGTGCAGGAACTTCCCCCGTGCTGCTTCCTGCCTTTGGTTCTGCTCAGGTCACGTGTGGATGTTTCAGAAATGGCACACAGAGTGCCTTGTCCTTTTGATCTCTGAGGAATTAAAGGTAATCTCACTCCTTGCACCCTACCAGACTTTACTGAAACCCTGTTTATCCTTGCAGAGCTCTTTTCTGTCAGGAGAAGCCTCATTTGGCACAAAACTCACTGTTGGAATAAAGCAGATCTATTTCAGCACCATAACATTTTATTAAACTACACTATCAAAGTCACATTGATGGCAGGGAGAACATTGCTATCAGTGCATATTTCCTGGACTAAGACTGTATTTGTAGCATCCAGCACTTGCTGAGGAAAAGGACACTGGAACAGAATCCTTAAGAGACAGTAGAAAACTTCTACAAAAGTCAGGGCAGTTGGGAACCAGCTGAGATCTCCAACACTTCAAGACAAAGCTGTGAGGGAAGGGGATTTTTAAAAAGTTTACTCTCAAGTGGTGTTGAGCTTGCTCAGCTGAGGTAAGGTGCTGGTGCCCAGCAGTTTTTAACTGGCATCCCTGTCCCTGCCAGTTCACACCCCACACAAATATTGTGTACTGCTCCTCGTGACCTGTGCTGACACCTGGATACAACAGCTCAGTGTTCTACTGTTAAAAAAACCTGCTGCAGCTCTAGACCAAACAATAAAAAGTAGCAGAAATACATTCTATACAGAAGTAAAAAAAAAAAACAAAACAAAACAAAAAAAACCCAAACCAAACCCAGTTGAATTCCAGACAAATAGAGTACATCAGGTTGGGTTTAAAAAGTCTCAAATCTAACACCTATGTCACTATTTCTACTCTCCATGAGCTCTGCCACAGCACCAGCTCAGAGCTGCTTCTGGCACTGAGAGGACACCCCCAGCTCTGCAGCATCCCTGGGAGGGGATGGTGACAGACCTTCCCCAGGGCTGCAGCTGGGGTGTGGATGAAATAAGGCTTTTCCAGTCTTCCTGGGAAGACTCAGGGTTCAGTGCAGGGTGGGAGCTGTGTGTCCCAGCCCTGGCTCCTGGCAGAGCAGTGGGAGGTGTGGAGAGCACAGAATGAGGGATATGTACAGCAGTCTGCAGGGACAGGGGCTCAGGGCCTTTCCCAGTGAGGTCATGCCCAGCCAGCTGGGATCTGCTCCACAGAGGTGTTCTAGGGTGTCAGTAGCACCCATCCTTCCAGGAATCATCCTCGGGGGCCTGGGGGGTCTGTGCTGCCTGGAGGAACCTGGGGGGGACAAAACAACACATCAGGGACAGCTCTAGGAAAAGCACTGTAGTGGACACAGATTTGGGTTACCAACATCTCCCTGCCATGGGTGAAGTGCTGCTGGCACACTGTGAGCATCAGCAAACACCAACTTGAGGCACTTTAAGAAATTCAGTGGCTGTTACTGGATGCTTAAACACTGATATCTGCCAAATTAACACTCTTGTGACTTCAGCCCATGACTGAGGCCAAGAGAAATATTTTTCCATGTAAATATAACTGAACACATGAAAAAGAATCAGTTATGTAGAGTACTGATCTAAATTACGAGATTAAAAATTCCCTTTTTCATGTTTTTAAAGATTTCAATGTAAGGCTCTAATGGGACATTAAATACCAACAAGCACTGGTCACTTATTAGTCTGATATCAGTCATATCATAATAACTCTGAATCAATTTAATTTCCCTCAATAATGAATTGCAGCATAACAGCTGTTAAAAAACCAGCAACAAGAACAAAAAAACTGTAAGAGCTGTGACACCACTCCCCATGCTCTGCTTTCATCCATGAAGCGTGGCATGAAGTCACTACAATGCCAAAGAGGTCTGAAGCCCCACTCACCTCCTGGACGAGGGTGTTGCCTTTCCCTTGGGCACGGCCACCCCTCCCACGCCCGGCCGTGCTTTCAGGGCAGAGGGTTTGGTCACAGTGACCATGCTGGTGGTTCTGGAAGTGCAACTGCTGCTGGGCGAGCCCGTGTGGAGCTGTGGCTTGCGGACTGGGGGGACAGGAGCCGTGTAGCTGCAGGGCTTCCCCACCTGCCTGCCAGGCAGCAGGGAGCTGGCTCCCGAGGCCGCCTTCCCGGGCTGGCGCCCCGTGAGCGGGGACTGCGCGGCCCCCGAGGAATACCTGAGCTTGCTGGGAGTCAGACCTGCAGGGACACAAGAGCACCTCTGAGGGCTGGCTAAAGAGAGAAGGGAATGGAGGCCTGTGGGAGGCGTGGCACCGACCTGCTGACCGCTGCTGAGTCCTGGGGATGCGGCTGCCGGGCACCTGCAGGTCGGACTCCAGGCTGCGGCTGCTCCGCACGGCCTCGAGCGCGCGCAGGCTGCTGCGGGCCAGGTTGGGCATGCTGTGCCTCAGCTCCTCTGAAAGCAAACACGGCCTCAGCCCCCTGCTGCTGCTGCAAGGCTCTCTGGAGAAACCCATGCACTTAAAAACAGAGCAGTCTGTACCTAGTTCTTAGCTTCCAGTAACCAGCAGTGATTTTGAAATCACAGGACAAGGAGGTTGGAAGAGACCTTCAAGATCATCCCATCAACCCAGCAGCACCATGATCACCCCTAAGCCACACCCCCAAGTGCCACATCCAGAGATGGTGACTCCACCACCTCCCGGGGCAACTCTTTCCAAGGCCTGACCACTTCTGTAGGGAAACAATTGTTTCTAACGCATAACCTGGACTTCCCCTGGTGCAACTTGAGGCATTTCCTCTTGTCCTTTCACTTGGGACACGGCAGAAGAGACCAACCCCCACTTGGCTGCACTCTCCTGTCAGGAGTTGTAGAGATCAGTAAGGTCTCCTCCGAGCCTGGTCTTCTCCAGACTGAACATCTGCAGCTCCCTCAGCCACTCCTGGTGCTCCAGCCCTTCAATATCCTTTTTGTAGTGAGGGGCTCAGAACTGGACACAGCACTCGAGGTGTGCCCAGCAGAGGGAGCAATCCCTGCCTTGGTCCTGTGGCCATCCGACTCGCGATCCAGCCCGTGTCCCTTGGCCTTGAACCCTGGGCACCTGCTGGCCCGCACCCAGCACCGCCAGCTCCCTCCCTGCCCAGCAGCATTCCAGGCCCCCTGCCCCCAGCCCTGCAGGGGGATCCGTGTGTGCCAGAAGCCCCTTCCCTGGCTCAGATCGCCCTCACCTTCGCTGTTGGCGTACTTGAGGCGCTCCTGCATGGGGCTCTGCACCGGCCTGCGTGGGGCGCGCAGCCGCGAGGCCGCGGCCCTGCCCAGCTCCGCGCCCGAGGAGGGCGACTGGCAGCGCGGGGAGCTCAGCGGGGACGGCGAGTAGCGGTGGGCGCTGCGCAAGGACAGCGAGCAGTCGCAGTCGTCCTCGTCCTCCAGGCTGTAGGTGTCGAATTCCTGGTCGCTGTAGGTGCCGCGGCGCAGCGAGTGCAGGGAGGCGCTGGAGCTGCGGCGGGACACGGAGGCGGAGCTGGAGGCACAGTCCTGCCGCAGGCCTGGGGACACGGGGGACACGAATTCCAACAACACACCCCAAACTCCAAAGCAATGCTTTGGTAGTCATTTGTTTCACACTGAAAGTACAGTCAGGTTAACACCTGTCCTCCCCAGCATCCATCAGCGGGAACAGCATCGCCTGCATCAGCACTGGTTAATTACAGCACTGGTTAACTAAAGCACAATTAACATTCAGGGGGCCTGCAGCGCTCCCTAATCCCACCTGAGATTGTGGACATGGTCATCAAGCTCCAGTAGGTTAAGTAGGTACAGGAGTCTAATTTACAGGTATGGGAGTCTCATTTAGAGGTTAAATCTTTTAGTTTAATTCATTCTGCAGCCACCAGCATTTCAAAGGTGGAAACAAAGATTTCAAGTCTGCCTCCCATGAAAACACACCTGCCTGTGGGGCACCTAGGTTATTTACCACTTCTCACCAGCTTATGCCTTTATTGAAGTTCTCCTGCCTGACAACATATAAGCAACTTAAAAACCAAACCAAAAAAAATCCCAAAAAACCCCCAAACCACCCAAAACAAACAAAACTTACTCTCTTCCTGCAGCCGTGCCATGACCTGGACATCAGTGAGGTCCTGCAGTTTGTAGCCCATGGAGATGGAGTCGTCCGAGGTGCTCAGCTCGCTGTCCACCGAGGACTGGGAGCTCAGGGCCGAGTGCATGCTCAGGTACCCTGGGGGAGAGGGACACAAGCCCAGTCAGACACAAGCCCACCAGGAGCAGCAGGGATCTATCCCAGGAATTCAGCAGTGCAGCTGTGAGAAATAAGAATTTAGAAATTCCAACACTCCGTTTTTAACCTGCAGTTTTCAGGTGCTTTTCAAACAAGGAATGTGAGCCTGACTGGCAGGAAGCAGCTTGGTCAGTGCCCATGTAAGAAATTCATTTTACACCTGAACTTCACACCTGTGTTTTCCATGTCAGCAGTTAGTTCTCTCCCAAGCTGGTTGAAGAAATCATGTTGGGAACCTGCTGCATTTCCCTGCCTGGGTGGGTTTGATCACAGTTGGAAAGGGCTGCTCAGCTTTGCTGGCAAATGGTTTCTTTTAACATCACTGCTGAGTATTCAGGAGGTGCCTCGCCTTCAAATCTTCTCAGAACAGGGCAGGAAAACGGTGAGTTTCAGGATGCTTAAAAATACAGTGACACAAGTGTGGCTGGACCTTAAAGGTGCATCTGGGTATATGCTGCACAAATACACTCTCCAAGTCAAGATATTCCACTATAAAATCTCATTTCTTTCCTCCTGGTGTCAGGAAAAGACTGTAAGAGTTGAAATAAATCCATCCTGAGCAGGGCTTGCACCTGTAGGATGTGGTGGAATGAACAAGCACAGGTTTCCTGTTCCAATTAACAGCACCTTCAACACTGATTAAAAATCCAGCTGGACCTTGAGACCAGCTTTCTAAAAGGCAAAACTCCCAATCCAACTTTGTTTAGTTTGGCTGTTGCATTTCAAATTGAAGGTCTAGTTAAAAATAGCCAAGGAGGGGAAAAAACCACTCCTTCTTCCATGAGTAAAGCTGAGCTGATGATGGTTTTCAAACAGAAACCACATCTGGGCTTTGTCAAAGGGGTTGGTTTGGTTTTCAAGGGAAGTCACTGTTAAACATTTTCCATTTGAAGGGTAAGAAAGCTGTTTTTTCTTGGACATAAAATAAGATTTGGGTCAGTCAGCTTGACAGGAAACTTTAAACTTGTCTTAGCACCTGCACAAGGCACAAGGAAGAGGCACCTGAGATGAAGTGAACTCATCATGCTCTGAAGGGACAGAGCCTGTCCTGACCCTGCCCTTCCACCCAGCACATTTGCAGAAGCCAAAGACACTTCGGTTTTATTCATCAGGAGCTGTTTCTGAGTGAAAAGATGCTCAGACACCTGGATTGCCCCCCAACCTCATATCAAAACCAAGAAATTGCCAGAGAGATGTTTCCCTGCAGAGCTCAGCTGGCAAAAATCCTCAGTCCTACATGCATCCTTTTGTTTGCAAAACAGAGATAAGTGTTAATTTCTATTTATAGCAGAAAAACAGACCTCAAAAACAAACCTGCACCTGTGAAAACAGCCACAGGCAACCCTTCTTTTTTCAGAGGGGAAAAAAGCTCATTCAACATCAAGTTTGGAGGCAGAGACTGTTAAACATGCTTTGTGTTTTAAAACATGCAAAGTAGGGTTTAGCAATTTCCACACAAAACAAACGAATAAGGACGAGTCCTTTGATAACAGAGCCAAGAGGCAAAGCCTTTGTGCTGGGAACAGCAGGAACTGCACCAAGGATAGCAAATGGAGCTCCTGGAAGGGTGTCCCTGGCTCCTCAGGCACAGGGAGGCTGCAGGCCACGGCATTTTGGAGGAGCTTCATTATCAGGCTGTAACAAGAGTCGTGGCTGAGCTGCCTCTAAGGTAGGGAATCTTCTCCACACACAATTAAGGCTGAAGGAAAAGTTTTGGTATTTTATCATAGCTGCCCACCCAGGCAATTGAAGGCTTTACCCTGGAGACTTCGGCAGCTTTTTGTTCCCTGCATTAATCAATATTCCCCAGAGAAACCTTCCCCTGAAAACTGAATCCAAGTGACTCTATAAAGATCACATCTACAGTCTACAACATTATTCAAGAGCAACATATTTTTGCCCCAACAGCTGTTTTCTATTTTAAGCCACTTAAAATTAGTACAATTTATAAATATATAGAGAGAGAGAAAGTAGAGAAACCCAAACAAAGAAATAACTACAGGACATTTAGAATGCAAGGAGGTTTTCTCCCACACAAATGAAACCTGGGTGAGGAAGGGAGCAAATGGAAAGGGGAAAACACCACAAGTGGCCATGAGAACTTTTCCCTGTGCCAATCCCTACCCCTCCTTGCATTTTAAAGAGCCCAGTGCTGCAGTGCCATGCCATACCTGAGCTGCCACAGGTTAGTAGTGCTTTGTTAGTCGATTTGAGGTGCCCAGGAGAGTTTAGTGCATTGCTACAGGAGCCTGCCTCGGAATTCAGGTTATGTGCGCTGGGAGATGCCAGGGGGCTGCAATACAGGTTTTTCCATCTACTGGCTAGAAGGAAAAATACAAAAAAGCCACAAAGGTTAGCAAATTATTTTGGAAACAGAGAGCACGATCAAGAACAGGATTACATTCTGCAGCAGAGGTACTTGGTGCTCCCTGGCACGCTGCAGGGAGCACAGCAGTGCCCAGTCCCCTACTTGTGTCCTTTAACTGCTTTTGTCCCTTCTGAAGAACTCCAAGAGTAACTCCTGACAAGCCTGGCTTTGAAGAAGCCATACATTTCACAAAGTTCCAGAGCTGGATGGATGACTATTTCCATCAGTATCTGCCACTTCGACACACCCTCATTTCAGAGGGCTCACTGAACTTTATGTTACAAGTGTGTTATTCTGAATTTTTGTGATGGAACAAAGACATTATTAAACCACAGAGATTATGCCAATCCAATAAAATAAAATAAATAAATAAAAACCAACTCTTTGAATTAAACTCGTTCAGCTCGCACACACTCACATGTTCATAAACGAACCAAAATCAGGCAGGTGGCAAAACCAAGTGTCCCCATCCTTACTGGAGGTGGAAATGAGCAGCTACAACACTGAGGAAATTACTCACACCATGATCTGGAGATACTCAAGGGGCTGCTGAACTGCCCACAGAACTCAGTTCTCCCTACTGTGAGAATACCAGTTAATATAATGAAGATTCATCATATTAAGTTTTCTTTTTTTATTTCTCCCACAAATATTACCAGGTCAGACTACCTACAACTGAAGCCTGATACATTTCAGAGAGAAAAGAAGTAATCAAATAGATTTCATTCAAATTTCTAAGCACAGATGGTTTATGAAAGCAAATGAAGTTTATTCTCAAAGTCTATTCAGTTATCTCCAGTCAGGAATGCCAAGGTTGAATTCAAGAGTAGCCTGAGATCTCAAGCAGTGCCAAACACTGTTAGAATGAAAACTAAAATAACCCAGACCAACCCCCAAAGCAGTGACCTCAGACTCCAAACCACAGGGCTCAAACTGTTGGTTAAAGTGAAATCAGAATTTCTGCATTCCCATGGAGACAAACCCTCAGACACCAACATGGGGACCCAGCTGGGGCTGGATTCCAGAGCTCAGGGATATCCCTGAGCTTCCAAACAGTGATTCTCTCAGAAGTGTCACTTCTCCACACACAGCTTTTGTGTCTGAAGGTTCCTGAGTCCAGCTGGACAGAGGAGACTGCAGCACATGTCTGCAATAAACCTGCAGCTGCAGCAAGTCCTGACCAGGAGAGCTGCATGAGAGGGAATCTAGAGAAGGTAAAAAATAGTTACTGATTCCTTTCCAACCCCTCAGGGTTCCAGGCTGTCAGAACCTCAGTGTCCAGCCCATTTTACACAAACCTGGGGACCATTTGGACTGACACAGGCAGGATATGCACCAGGTGCACTGCAGGTGATGCAGGACAGAGGCAGGAGCAGAGTAAATTCATATTTGTCCTTTGAACTGCATCTGTTGTGAGAGCTCTCCCACCACTGAAAGCCCAGGTGGAAAAGCAAAGCCCCAAAGCCAGGCCCCAGAACACTGCCTGTGATCAGAGATGTCCCCACTGCACACACAACATTCCAGGTTTTCACTTCAGGCAGATGAAATCAGGGATATCCCCTCAGGATTAACACAGCCCACAGCCACCAGGAAGTGCTTTTAGGGGACGATAAACTGGAGGAAAAACCTGGTTTCCAAGTGACAACATTTCTTCAAGTTTAATATTTCATCGTTGTAAGCTTTGAGCAGCAGACAATTTTTTCACCCAGGTAAGAGCAGCTGGGAAGATCCAGCAGGAATATCCAGTAGGATATCCAGAGGAGGAATCATCACCACTAGGAACACTCAGCACCAGGAGTTCTTCTCCAGGAAGAAGCTGCAAGAACAGTTTGCCATGGTTCTCTCCCCACTCCCCAGCACCACATTTTTTCCTCTACGCATTTCTCACATTTAAAAATGTTTAAATATTAACAAAACTTAGAAATGCAAGAGCCTGACAACACTAAGCTCGATTTTCTTGCTTAGAATGAGATTTGCAAGGGAGCCCAGAGCAGCAGAGGCTGCAGCTGCCCTACCTTGGTCCAGCCTGTTGATGAGGGTTCTGCAGGCAGCCTCAATCTCGGGGCTGGGGTTATCCAGCACCTGCCGGCACCACTTCAGAGGAGAGGCTGTTTTCTCATCCATGGATTTCCTTGGAGACACATAGAGCCTTTGCAAGGATTCAAAGGAGACAGGAAGAAATGCTCATTAATTCAAAGCATACAGCTGCCAAAGTGGCATTTGGTGGAGTGTAGCCATCAGAAACCAACAGTTACCCAAATTAAAAATTCAGGTTTAAATCTCATATTATGACTCAGAAAGAAAATTTACTGCCACAACAAGAAAACCAATGGCTTCACAGAGAAACCCACAGGCTCTGCAAGGCAAGGTGCCATCCTAGGCTGTTGCAACACTGCTGGAAATTAAGTTGTTGGAATACTCACCTATCTCTCCCTCCACTCCCCTCTTCCAAAACCCCTTCTCAGAGGCAGTGAGGGTGTGAGCTGCTCCTAACTTGAGCTGCAGGGTGATCTCCTTCCAGGAGTTGTGGGTTTTGTTTAAAACCCTCAGGATGTGTCCTCACAGCTGTGTCCTCCCAGCATCTCTGAGACAGCCGAAGGTGCATTCCCAGATTCCAGGGATAAACCCCTTCACTGGAGGATTCAGACATTCCCAGACAGGCAGGAAGTGTGGCTGTGCTTTATCTTGCCTGCAATGTCAGATAAATTCTCCTCCAGCCTAAATGTCTGCTACATCTCTGACACCTCCACTGCTTTGCATGGACACCCAGGATTAGCCTTATGGATAGACAGATTTAATCATCTTAAACTCCTGGATTATTTACAAGGGATTGGGTGGAAAGCAACATCTTCACCAGATTTCCAAAGAAGAACATTCCTGTGAGGAAAGGTCAAAGCTGGAAGAGCCTCTGCTATAAAAGCAACTCAAGTATTTTATTTACACATCCCACATTTGTATTTTTAAAAGCAAAAAGCAGTTCCCTATTTTTTAATGTTTTTGCTGTTCAGCAACACATTCATAACTTGTAAGGGGAAAGAAAAATCAGTCCTCTGTACATCCAAAAGTGAAAATGTTTTTAATTCTTGCAGATCACTTGGAGAACACCCTGGTGCAGAGGGCAGTGAGACCTCGACCTAGATCTGGAACCTGATGGTCTTCAAGGTCCCAGCCAGCCCAAATCCTTGTGGGATTCTGTGATTTGTGGACATCAGGTTTGGCTCTCAAGTTCCCCCTCTCCTGAGGCTCTGATGAGCTGCTGGCACAGCCTTCAGCTGCTCCCTCTGCACCAGAAAACCCCCAGCAGCAGCTCCAGGAGCTCCTGGGCCAGCCAGGAGCTCTCCCATGCACACAATCACACAACTGCTGCTTTCCCACCAGCACCTCCCTCTCTTGGTGCTCCTTCACCTCAGGAACTGCCCCCAGGAGACAAAGAACCCTCCTGGTCACCAGCAAACAACCTACAGCCACACCTGAGCATTTATGGTGTTGATAAAGCTGGCCTCACTGATGTACCCAGAGGATTTCACCTTCATCAGGCCAAAATCCAGTATTTAACCATAAAGTAACCCGGGGGGTGGAGTTAAGATTTCAAGAGATGTCTGCCTGTACTTCAGCTGCCTCCTCCTCTCTCTCCCAACTTTCGCACTCCTGCAGCAAGGTACACAGAGCCTTTCTGCTCCAGTTACTCATTCTCTCACAACCAGCTCAGATCCAACCCATAAAACACTGATTTCCACAAAAAAAACC
>VYZP01075243.1:2751-17167 GCA_013400635.1 Hypocryptadius cinnamomeus
CTATCATGAATTCCTTTGGCAGTAAAACAGAAACCATCTTTGTTCCACTGGTACTTAGTGAGTCTATGTTCACAGTGCAGAACTTAGGCCTGCCTGTGCTAAGTTATTAACACTTGCTGGCATCTGTGTTTATTGCAGGAATCCAGAATTTAATGCTGCTGGAGAATCTCCTTCACCAGAACATCAGTGAAGCCATTTTGAAAAATGAGTAATTAACTACAGTTTCAAGATTAAATTCCTGAAATACCATAAACCACCAGTAGATTTTTTTTATACTAAAAGAAAACTGCCATTTCATTCTTGTCTTGTGAAAGTGATAATCAATCTTCCTCTTCTTCCAAGTGTCCTTTCTAAGAACATTGTTTACGATGTGCTTACAGCCAGATCAGGATTCAGTTATATTCTGAATGCTCTCCATATCCTTGCCCTCATGGATTTTTGCCACAGCCATAAATGAGAATATATTGCACTTTCCATTGGCTATTTTAAGTTTCATGATATGTTAGTCCAAGGTACTACTGTGAGGTAGTTATTACAGCAAAACACAAAAAAACCCTTCTGAAAGAATTTTCCAAAGTAAGAAAAAAGTAATTTAACTATCTAAGAGGCTGATGCTGGAAGAAGTAAGACATCAGATTAGCCTAACACTGTGACTCTGCCACTTTCTAAGAAGTCTGAGACAGCATTTCTGCTGACAAATGGATTCTGAAAGTAATTTTTACAACTGAATTTAAAATATCCCTTCCCTCATCATCTACTTTCATGATTCTGTTTAGAGGTTCTTTCTACAAGAATTTATCATCAGAACAGTTCATTTTCCTAGGTGCCTCATCATTTTGTCCAATCATGAAAGAAAAAATTCTATTCCTATTATTTTCTTATTTTCAAAAAGTGTCAGAAAAAATTCACTTCATGTTAAAATTTGTAGATTTACACTCCTGTATTCATCAAGTCAAGGTTTCAAATACAGCAATCTCCTCTATACTTGTACCTCAGACACAACATTTGTTTTGAACTCTTGAATTATAATGTCTCTTAAATTTATCCATGAAACATCCTTATTCTGTAATGAGATGTTTTATCACCAATAGATTACTCAGTCCTTCAGGTGATCCACAGACCTGAGATCTGTCACTAAATGTTGGCTACAGTAGTGACACTGTGCAAGAATGTGTCCTGATGTGTCCTGAGTATTCACATCTTTACAACTGCTCAGTCTGGAGGAGTTCCTTTCCCTCATAAATCAAGAGACAGCATTCAATGTATTCTGTCTGTATATTCTGGATGTTAACTAATGACAAACCACTGTTTATGAATTTTCCTAGAAAGGTAACATTGCTCCCTAACCACATTCTAAGTTCTTCAAGCCATGGGTCCATTTCAGTTAACAACTGTTGATTTTCTTACATCAAAAATCACCTGGAAGTTTGCTGCTAAGCTGTTCTGCAGGACACATCTTGGCATGTAAGTAGAACATGGGGTTTCAGAATGTCTCCTGTTTCTTTAAATCACTTGCCAAAATATTAAATCTCACATACTTACAACCTGGAAGGTCTTTAAATGTTCTGAGGTTGAAATCAGTTAATGAAAGCTAAAGCTGAATTGTGAGAAATATTATGTGGTCTGTCAGGACCCAAGCAAATCTGATCAGCTTTGCCCATGACATTTCATTAATTACTCACTGAACAGTTATCAATCTTACTCTGTTGTGCAGTCATCCTGTTTAGAGGTCTAATTCAACAAGATTGCATTAAAGTGAATTTTACTTAGCTTTAAACTTCTGTCTTTGTTTTTGGCTGACCGAGAGTCAAGGCAAGTAGAACATGCACAGACAAGAACTCAAGAAAAGGAAGATTTTGGCCATAACAGTATCCTTTTCCAGTGTTTTCTGTATATATTTTACATGCTGTTCTGCCTTCATCACTGTTGTACCTTCTAATAGGATTAACAGTCATGAAAGAACTCAGGATTAGCAGTCTGCTTCTTTATATACCCTAAGCAGAAAGCTCAAGATTTGTAGGGACCAACTGTAAACAAACAACAGCATGAAGTATCACATGGACCATTTTCATCTGTACACAGCTAGAAGTCAAAATCAATAGCTTCCAAATTAAAATCATAATTTAAGTTAGGAAAAACCTAGTTGCTAACACTTCTTATTCTTAAACTAAGAGCAGACAGTGTCCAACAGTGACTAGGGGAAAAACACAGAATGAGAACTGCAAAGTTTAGACACTATGGGATAAAAAAGTGGTAATTGAGAAAGCATAGTTAAGGCACTTCTCCCAATACCTGTGGGTAGTTTGTTTTTTTTTTTTAACTTATCATCCCCATGTTTTTGTAAACTGTCACAAAACAAGACAGACACTGTGTGGTAACCAGTATGTTTCTCTTTTTGAAGTTAATCAGGCTGATATTTACATTCATGTAAGGACCACATGATCTTTAAAGGTCCTTCCCAATCCAAATAATTCTATAACTCACTAAACAGTGCTGCAGGCACTCTACATACAGCATTAAAAAAAGTTAAAAATACACAGGCTGCATTTCCAAAATGAAACCAAGATTCTGAATTATTTCAACACATACATTATCATTTACTATTTTCTGGATTTATTTAATGCAAAAGTCAAACACTCTTAAATAAAGAACACTTATTTCTTGATTTATGACCCATGTACTAAATAACACTTTCTCAAACACATAAAGTATTAAGAACTTACCTAAGCATGGTGCTAGCCAATATACTAGTGAGTAACTCAAAAATTTGTCATAGAAACAATCTGCATGTAATGAAAACGCCAGTGCTGGGTTAAATATTGCTCCTGTGAGATTTCCACCTGTAATAAGATGTAAACAGCATGAAATTAAACCATATTTTAAAATATTTACTTTAAATTCAAATGCGCCATACTACAAGAAATCTACACCCTGCAATAAAATGAATTAGCAGAAACAGTTTGAACAGGTAAAACTCTTCTGAAGTTATTCACCTGATGACTCAGTAAACAGTTAAACTGTTTTCTCAAAGGCTTTAAAACATGTGAAGGGTAACATACAATTTCCTTTATCTCTTTCTAGCAAATATTCTTTAAAGAGATAGGTCTGGCTAATGCTGAATGTTTCTATTGATAAAACTAGAAGCTATTTCCGTATCATGATTTTAGAGGAGACAGAAATTACATAAGCCATTACATTATAGCCTTGTGTCACATGAAACACATATGCAAGATAAAAGAGAAAACTGTCAAGTAGTGTTCCTGCTAAGCTGACCTCTATACTTTCTTATGAGAATACTAATATTATTATACCAGTGTACAGAATGTTAGGATTTTCACATGGTATATGTACTGTGGGAAAACTCCATATTTTGTTCAAAGAAAATAGAAGCAAGTGCCACTCCACTGTCTTGTAGAAGGAAGTCAAGCATCTTTTCTTGCCTCTGATTTCAGATGCAAATGAAGTTGGCCTAAACATTTTCTAAATAACAAGATCCAAACACATTACACTGGGGACTAAACTGTAATTACACTGCAGATGAACCTGGAGCTAAGTGTGTTTAATTCTGACATCTGTTGTTCCTCTCATTGCAATTCTGCAGAAAAAGCATTACTCATAGCTAAATTACCTGTATTCCTGTACTGTTAGCCACTAACCACCCCATACCTGTTTTATCTATTAACCTATTACCATAAAATATTCTATAATTGCATCTGTATAATTCCTTACAGTTTACTCTTGACTTCTCCCCAGATAAGCTTGTATGAGCTTTGAACTTACTTAGTACAAATACCCTGCTGCTGTAATCCTCGTTTGCTATGACTGTGCAATCATTTATCCAAAGTTTTAGTAAGGTCTTTGTCATTCTCTTCTTCTGTATTTCTCTTTCCATATTCTCCTTGTTATTTCTTTCACTATTATTACAGGTAAAGAAAATTTTAATCTTTGTTTGCCTACTCAGTTTACTGTGGTTTTGCACTTGTTCTCAAGAACAAGTCAGATTTAAGTCAGATTTACTGTGCAGTCTCAAGTCAGATTTACTGTGCAGTCTGTTTTTCTGCACACTGACATATTAGCAATGTCCATGGTTGCCAGGAAGCCCAGCTACAATAATTTACTTTGGTTTAATCTGTTTATGACTCCACTGCTTCTGCTGTTATATCCACAAACATACAGTTGAAAGCAGAATTTCACTCTCAGGATGCAGCTGATGAACATTAAGCATTAGACAGAGTTTTAACTGCTGTATTTCTTCAATATTCATTATTAATAACTACTGGAATATCAACCATAGGCCAGGGGCACCACTATAATCTTACTTAAAATTATTCATTTAGCACCTCAGTCTGTGTAACAGAAAAGACAAATTATTTTATGGCAGAAGAAGTGTAATCTCTTTGATGGGGTGTGCATAAAAACTTTAAGAGGGGAAGTAATGCCACACAGTGCATGAGAAAGTATTTTTACCTTTTTGCCTTTATTAAAGGCCAAAATTGGGAAGAAACTCAGAATTAAAAATATGTATGTCATTTGTACCTTGATTTGCTAGTTTCAGAAAAATCTAACCGATTTCATATGATTCTGACCTAACTGTAATGCTGCCTGTAAATGAAAAAGCCCTCAAAAGGTCGGTTTTTTTAACCCCTAAATAAGTACTTTCCCAAAGGAGTTATACAGAAATATCCTTTACCATCTTGTATATGGTCTGCATTCTTAGCTAATGAATCATTATTAAGGGTAATATGTAAAGACATAATGTTCTTTTTTTCTTTATTTAGTAGAAAAAACAGTGAAGCCGTACTGGAGCTTCTGTGTACAGTATGTACTACTATAAAAATTTGGATTGTGTAGGATTAAATGTAAAAAAAAAATAAAATTTAAATATGAAAAAGTATAAGGAAAATTAAAGTAACAGCTTGTGATTTTGAAAATACTGTATAACCTGATGTTATTTGTTGGAGTAGGGTGCATGGTAGACCTATAAACAGTAAATGAAGAGGTGCAGAAGATTTCCTGAGAATGATCCATCCCAGCTAAATTATGCATCTGTCTGTCTTCACAGCCTGCAGATGAGAACCCACCCTGCTGGAGGCCACTATTTGTGACACCTGATTTGTAAGTGATTCTCCCTACTTCATCTAAGCAGCAGAGGTGGGACAGACATGGCTAGGGCTATGCCATGAGATCCACAGGATATACGGGATTTGTGCAGCAGGCATCGTCCATGGCCACTTTCCAGGCTCCTCATTACCACCCCAGCCACAACAGGATCTGAAGACCTGTATATTTTTATAGTAGACAAGCAGAGTGTAGTTTAAAAGAAAGGCAAAGAAAAATGTCCAGGTAGCACAGGGTGTTGTGCCTGAGGTTTCCTAGAAGAACATGCAGATTGATTGCACTGGGGAGTCCCAACAAGGCCAAGTTTATGGCACAGAAAGGCACTTGGTACACTCAGCCTTCACGTGGCACACTTAGCCTTCTCCTGCTAGGAAAAGATAGGAACCTGGCCAATGACACTGAATTCTTTGCATGAATTAGCTAAAAGAAAGGCAGTGTGACATGTATTATTTTATATGACTGTGTGCTAAGCAGGAGAAGAATGTTAGGAATCAGGAGTCCAGATTTCCATGCTTGTAGAAGAGGGAGGAGGATATTTGGCTACACTTCCACCAAGCAACTCAGAAATATATTTAATGTCCTCAAATGCACTGACACCTTGCTTCTGCTTTTAGAAAGTAGTTCAAATTGCTCAGTTAATTTTCAAAATTCCCCAATGACTTTTATCTTTTAGGTATTAGCTAATCTCAGCTAAAGATAATGAGTAAAGATTTTTACATTACTACATCTAAAAATGTGACTGTACACTGTTCTGGATGCTATTATGTTAATTAGCATTAATACAGCTAAGCCTTTAGGACAAGGCATCAATGACATCCCAGATGTTTGCAGGTAAGAGAAGTGATCTCCCTCTCTCAATGGGATTTGGTGATTCCCTAGGTGACTTTTTCTGTGGTGGGGGCAGCAGCAACAGCAAGAGTTCTGTAATCATCTCTTTCATTTCTCCAAGCTACACAATCTCCTTGCCAGTAGGAAAAGGACTCCCAACAGGGCAGTCCTCAAATGACCTAACAACTCTTGTCACTTCAGTGGGGACAAGAGGGAACATCAACAGTCAGAAGAAAGAAGTTCAGACTGACTCCCCTCACCTCTCCCTCCCCATTGGTCCAGAGGGGATGCACAGGTGACAGCTCTCAGCTATGGGAAGCACGAGGTGACACTCAGGTAGCAAAAGGCAGGGATATGGACACACATGGCATTACAGACAAGGGAGGCTCTAATAAATCAGGCACCTATTTTTTTTCCCCTTTTTTGCATTTGGTCTCATGAGATATTATTTTTGTTTGCATTCCACAAATAACCATTCCCATTTCTGATTTAAGGAAGTAGTTAAATAAACTGCATTGATATGAATTATGCCTTATTTAAATGCAGAGCTTCCATATTACCTACCAGTCTGTAGGCTGCTGTTGCACAATCAGCACTTTCTCCTGATGCAGCCAGCGGTGCTCTCCCAATGTCACTTTGTAATCAGAGCACATAGTATGAAATCTCTCACGCTGTATAAATAGTTGGATTATGAAACAATCCTTCACTGAGATATTTTAACACTTAACCATATGTACTTGCAGACCTGACATCACTTTAACTGCATAACTCATTTCATTCTTAACCCCATACCTGCCTGGAATGCAACCAGGCAAACTTCACATAAACGCTAAATGAACTTTGCATACATAGGACGATACAAAAAGAAATCATCAAGGAGAGTGTAATTTAAGAAAAAGCATTTTGCATCTTAACACTTCTAAGAAAACAGTAAGAACCCCTTCCGTTACAACTTTATTGCAGGAAGAGAAGAAGAAAAAGTAAAAGGACTAACCTGCATACACGAGCATGGTGATGAGAAGAGCAATTAAATGGACTCTGTATTTGGGATTAACGCTTTCGGCTTGCAGGACGGCCAGCTGGAAAACGACAGAAAAGAGCAGTTCTATGCAGAACGCCTGCATCTCTGTAGTCTGCATGGGGCTGCTGCAGCCCTGTGAGAGTGCTCCAAGATGTGGCTCTGCCATCTCCAGACTCCAGATAAAGTGCATCAACACTCTGGCGAGCACTGCAGCCACGAACTGAGCGGCGATCTTGAGTCCCCCCATCCTGAGCGACGTCCCGCCGCCCCACATGGGCTGCAGGGTCCCGCAGGGATTGCATGTGCTGCCGGCGAGGGTCAGGCCGTGCAGGACGGTGAAGCCGTAGGTGAGGGTGAGGGCGGTGTGCGGCTTCGGCTCCACGTTGCCGAGCAGGCTGAGCTCGTTCGTGCAGGCGCATATCTGGAAGGTGCTGAACATCTCCACAAGGAAAGCGAAGAGGAGCGGGCGGGAGCGCAGCCGGCGCCGGGCCAGCCTCCGGCACAGCCCCACGGTCACCACCACGCCGGACATCAGCAGCAGGGAGCTCCCGACCCCACCGACAGCCATGCCCGGAGCTTCACAGGCCCGAGGGCTCGCGGAAGGTCCAGCCCCACCACCTGCGGGGAGAAAGAAGGCAGGAGAGGGAGGGAAAATGCCCCCGCTTTCCCCTGGAGGTAGGAACCAGCTTCTGTTGGCACCTGCCAGGAGCCTGACTCACCCTCCGCTCGGCGGAGCAAAGTGCAGGGCTGAGGGCAGGGGGATCCCGCTTCCCGTAGGGCACGGGTTAGGACAGGGAAGCTCTCTCCCTGCGGCGGAAAAGCACGGGGAGGGCAGCGGGGGCAAGGGGGCTCTGCTGCCCCCTCAGCCCCTCCGCTGCGGGACGGACCGGGCTTCCCTGTCCCCTCAGCCTGCCGGAGGATAGGGAGCGGAGGGAGCGCCTCGGCTCCCGGCCGCGGGGGAACGGGAGGGAGCCGATTTCCCCGGCGGGATCGGCGTTGCGGTGTGTCCGTGCCTGCGGAGCCGTTCCAGCCCCAGCGCCGAGCCGGGCACGGGCTCGGCCGCGCCGCCCCCTCCGGCGGGCGCTGCGCAGCGCGNTTACCCCTTCCGTGAAGAAACTCTTCCTAATGTCCAGCCTGAACTTCCCTTGACACAGCTAAAACCTATGCCCTCTCGTCCTCTCACTTGCTACCTGGAAGAAGGGATCGACCCCCACCTGGCGACAGTCTTCTGTCAGGGAGCTGTAGAGAGACAGGGTCCCCTCTGAACCTCCTCTTCTCCAGACTAAGCACCTTCAGCCACTCCTCATAAGATTTGTTCACCGACTACAAGTTGCATAGTTCTCTTATTGATTAGTACTCTATCTTCTATTGGTTAATGATTCTCTCACTTCTCATGCTAATTAGTCTGCACGCTCAGTGTTTATCTTTTTTGGGTCGGTGTTTTTCTTGAGTCAGGACTGCGTGAGCTGGTGGTCGGGATCTCACCCTTCCAGAATTACCTTTTACCCAGTTGGAGCTGATTCAGCACAGTTGCTGAGTTGTCTTTATTAGTTTCTTCCTTATCTTGTGAGTTCTGCTAAATGTCCTTGTGGCCTGTAAATTCTGTGTTGTGTCCACTATCAGCAGTACATCCTTCTTCCCAAGCTCCCCCTAGCTCTGAGGTCATGGAAACACGTTAAGCTCTAAACATTTACAAGGCAATTCTACTGACAATTAATTTGTGTTTCTAACACCCGAACATCACTTAGAGCTTGTTGGCTGCTCTGTTTCATGGATAAAACCTCCTTTCTTGTTGATCAGGGTTGAAATATACAAAGATCAAACATTGAGGAACATCCTTTCTTAAGAAAATTGTTACATTGACCACATTTTGTAACGAGAGGGGTTTCTTTCCTGTATTTTTGGGAACCTGGTGGTGGAAAAAGCAGGTGCACAGACTGATTCAGCCTCTTCCTCCCACTCGCTTGCTGGGAGAAGGGTGTTTGACAGAGTGCCCGGAGGAAGCAGGTGCTGATTCTCGGGCTTCTCTAGTGGAAGCAATGCTAAAAATAGGCAACAGCCTCAATCTGCTGAATGTGGTAATGTTGGCATTCATAGCAGGCCCCAAATGGCATCAGGACCATCCTGGTAAAATAGGCATGGGCTCCTTTAGGATAATTCTTTGGGCCTGGTAACTGAGAAGGGTGAGCCCAGTGTGAGGTAACTGGGAAATGCTTCCTGTCCTGTTGGGCTGGGGCTGAGTTTTCCTTCAGTCTCTCCCTGCAGTGCTATTTTACAGTATTTGGAATGGGTTGTACCTCTTGCCAGAGTGTTTTTCTGGTGGGAAAAGAGAATAAAATGCCCAAGCTCTGAGCACATGAATGGTTGTGCCATGTGTCATTGGTTATACTGATTTAGTTTTCACCCTAATAAAGTAAAAATAAATGTATTTTGTGGTGCTTCTTCTTACTTTTCCTCCTCTCTTTTGCAGACTGGTGATGTGTTTTTAGGAGTGTCCAAATACTGGTTTTATGAACTCTAAAACTGAAGTGCTGCAAGCAGCAGTAACCACTGTGCTGCTATTCAATGCACCTGCAAGGAGGGGCAAATGCTGAACGTTTTTCCAGAATTCCAATATCCAGTTGTTTTGCCACAAGGTGGCATCAATGACAGCGTATCAGGCCTCGCAGGAATGACTTTTGCCCGCTCAAGGTCCACGAGGAGGCAATACACAAATCTATTACTTCCAAGCAACAACAGCCAGCTTTTAGTTGAAGGTCAACCTACCAAAAAGATCAAAGTTGAAACATACAGAATTGTTTCTCTAGAAGGGAGTGACATGACAAGCTCTTTGTCATTTCCAGAAATGTAGGACCATTGAGACATCTGGGCTTAAGAAGTCTGGTGATAAGAGAGTATTTGGAAGGTGGATTTGGCTTTGAGAAATAGAGTTGTTTTTAACAGGAGAGGAGAAACAGGGCAGTTGAACAGTGATGATATAAAGAGAGGGAAGGAGAAAATGACAGAGCAGTTAGTATTTGGCTTTTACTGTTTGCACAAGATTAGATGTCAAAAAACCTGAGTGAGGCAAGGCAGGAGACATGACTGTGTTAAGTCATTACATAAGTCTCAAAACACCTCCATGAAAATATGCATTGAAACAACTGCTTTTCCCAGCAATGATGTTCTGTAGATGTGATGTGGAAGAAAAAAACCCCGGTCTCTTTCAGAGCCCTGGACAGTTATTTGTGCGGATGACCAGTCATGAATTTGTCATTTTAAAACAGACTAATAAGATGTTTGATTTAACAGCACGGTCTTGAGGTGGATTACTGGAGTGTGGATTGGAATTGATTGTATCTTTTAGTTATCTGTACAACCAGCTGTGAATATTTTACTTCCTGGTGTACATATAGCTGTATTTTTTGACCGCCAGAGGGTAGTGCCATTCCAAACAATTGCTTGTGGTGTGCTCCTGTAGGAGCTGTATTTTGTATTTTGCCACAAGGAGATGAGAATAGTAGATCTCCTATGTATAAGTTCAAGCCCTTAATTTTGTAATTTGTAAAAATGAATGTTCAAGCCTGAAATGTCTCTTAAAATTCACTTTACAACATATAGTTTTTTGGTACTGAATTAGTTAGGCTCATCAGTTTCTTCTTCTGGGTGGCATTGGTGGCTCTGTCTCATTCCAGATTGTCCTTGTGTATGCTCTCTCCTCCCTGAACAGGATTCCCTCACACTCCTGTGTGCTCTATACCAGGACATATATAATTTCCCTTTTGTCTGATTTGTCCCATTTTCTTTTCTCCTCATTTCAGAATCCCTCCACATCCTTTTCTCCACGTTCCCTTCCATACAAATCAGTCTTTGTATTTTCCTTCCTATTTGTTTGTATTCCTACTTTCTTTCTTTGCCCAAGCCCTTGTATTTCCTGCTTTTTCTGTATGCAGTTAACTGCTCTTAGCTGTGTGTATGCTTTCAGCTCCTTTCCTTCCTAAAATTTCCTCATCTACTTCCTTTTTCTATGGCAGGCTGAGTCATTCGGAGGGTATCAACATGCCAAGAATTCTTGGATGGGTTTTGCAGGGGTGAAATTGGGCATTATCATGCTGGAAAAGGCTGGCAAATGCTTCCATCCACATTGATGTTAATGAATAATTGCAGAGGAACTGAATCTGCAGTTTAGGTAACGATATAGCAGGGAATCTGTGTGCCCTGTTTTCTCTGTTGTGATTCAGCTGGTTTCCCCCAAAATTAATCTGACATTTAAAGGTGCATTGGAAATACAGAAAGTAAAAGTAGTCATAGTGCCTCCAAACAGAAAATCCTTGTTGAGCAGGCCCTGGCAAGCTCAGGCACAGCTTCAGCACAGCTTTTCTTAGCAAGCAGCTGTGGAGGTTTGGGACATTTCCCTTTTCTGGCTACATTTCACAGCAGTTGGATGCCAGAGGCAGGATTTGCACCAGAGGGCAGCTCTGGTGTGCAGAGAGAGATCCCGGTGCATGGGCAGTAGAGAAGAGCCAGGGATCACAGCAGCTCAGTGCACAGGAGTCTGAGCTCTTAGACAATACACCCGGGAGCCTTTGATTTCAGGGCAAGAAATGCCACTGCCTGTGAGGGCTCTTGCCACGAGGACTTGGTGAGGGCATTGGCACAGATCAAAGTGTGGAAATTGTAGAGACTCTTTGAAGCTCTGCCGATACCAGGAAATTAAACAGCATCAGGGATGTTCCTGAGCACCGAACTCAGCTGCTTCTACTGATTCTCGTAATCCTTACATGGTTTTAGCCTGAGCTAATGAGCAGTATCCCAAAATATTCCAGGGTGTGGGTTTGGGGACGCATTACAAATAGGCAGACTGTGCTTTCATGGACTTTCTGAAGCTTTCATAGACTGGACATTGGATGCCCTGTGCCAGCTGGCCTCAGGGACAGAGACTGGTCCCAGACTTGTTTAATTTACTAATGTGAGTATAATCACAGTGACTAGGGCTGGCCACTGGACTGAAAGTCTGTTTTTGCAAACCCTGTTTGGTTTAGACACCACAAACTGAAGGGACCTTGCTTCCATCTGTTCCCCTACTCTGCCTCCAAAGGTTACTGCCTCATACAAAAGGGCCAGAAGGTTTATTTGCTCTTCAGTCATGACAGGCCACCTTGCACCTCTAGCACTGAGTTAGCAGACCACTGATTTTTGTTTTCTGATCCTGCTGTTGGCTTTGACGGAAGGACTTTTTTTTTTTTCCTGTAAGTGTAACAAGTAATGCTATTTTATGAGATGAATCATGGACAAAGGAAATGTCTAAAATATCTGATGTTCATAATCTCTGAGGTAACAAGACATATGCAAATTAATATAGATAAAATCACTGCTTGGGAATGCCCTGACTCATATGCAGGACCTTGAACTTGGCTTTGTTGAACTTCATGAGGTTTGCGAGGGTCCACTAAATCCACTCTAATCAAAAAGGATAAAAGTTAAAAAAGCTAAAGGCAGAGAAGAAGCTTCACATTTTTTAGAGGCTCTTGTTTTTCAAGGCCATTTCTCTTTTTTTCTTTGTTTTTTCCAACCCCTCTTCTGGATTATGTAATACAAAATAATCCTTAGCTTTGCCTTTCTGAAGTATTGCTGTTAGCTGCCATAGCTCATTCATGATAGTGAAGTGACACTTGCTAAGAAAAATTGCACAGAGTGCAGTCCTTCATCTTTTTTTCCCATCATGTTGCTTTCCATCTGTTTGAAGCTTATTCCAGAATCAAACTGCTTGCCTTAAAGCAAGGTCCTGTATTGAACAGGGAGTCCATGAAGTGAATTCTTGTTGTCTCAATATGTCTGCTACACCCAACTTTCAAAAAACTTTTTCAGTTGCTAAGAACATACTTTACTTGATTATATGAGGTAACATAGAACTATATTCTAAGAACTGTAAATGCTGAAACACCAGTAGAAGGCCCTGAGCTGAAATGACTAATTTTCAAGTATGTTTAGGACTACAATCTCCAAAAGAACCAACTGAAATCTGCTTCTATTTAATATGCATAGTGCCATAGATCAACAAAAATTATCATTGCTTTGTTTTCTTTTTACCTGTGTTTGTTTCTAGGAAAAAGAAATGTGTAAGTGCAAAACATAATGTTCTGCTGAACTTGTAAAGAAAGATTCATTTCTGAATTGTGCTTGCTCTCACTAATACTGAGCTTTCTCTCTATGAAGTACCATGAAAACCAACAAATAAATTACCATTGTGATTTAGAGTAGCTTCAATGAATATTTTTGTACCAATACAGTTTCTAGGGACTGTATTGTCTCATGTAGCACTGAAATATATTTAGTATGTCTTTGTGTTTTGCAAGGCTGGGTTAGAGGCTTGAAATCCAGCAGTCTTTTTAGCACACTGTCTTTACACTCTTTGGAAACTTTTCAGCCTGGTTCACACTCAGTTTTGTCTTTCTCCTTCATGTATCTGGGTTGTGAGTGGCATTCACTGTACTGTGTGAGCAGGAGGGCCTGTGCTAGTAGTGCTCCCTTTTGCACTTGTTACCAAAGCACCTTGGATTCGAGTTTGATTGTAGGTAAACTGTGTATTCAAGTGTAAATCATCTATCTGTCTGTATGATGTTGGTGCACACCTGCCAAGTGTCCTTCTGAACCACTAATCAGACATCACATTCCCTCAACATGTATGAAAGCATTTATCAAAAAAGGTGTCAGCAAGTGTGCCAGAAATTTCTTTGTGGGAAAGAAGTGAGCTCTTTTGTTCTCCCTCTCTCATTTGTTACTGGTAATGACTCATGTGTTGCTTACAGTCTTGAAAGTACAATAGCAGTAGTTCAGAAAGCAAAAGGGAGCTCTGCTTTTCTTTATGAACGGATGATGAAAGATTTTGAGAGAAGGAGGCAGCCCATCTTAGAAGGATTTGAATCAGACAGCTGCAGCAGCAAGCTTGACCAAAGGTGAGTGGAGAACCAGATATAAAGGGAACGATCACAACTTGTAGTTGGCTCTGATGTTGTCTGCCTCTGGTGCCAAAGGAAAGATTTTGGAACTGTGGAAAAGGAGCATGACTGATTTATGCCTGTTTTTATGCTTGTGCCTTCACCTTGAGCTGTACCATGCCCATGTCCATTGTGGTTTCCTTCAGAGAGAGCATTTTGTATGCTTGTCTTTGCTGGAATTGCTGTTGATAAGGTGTGTTTGTTCATTGTCTGTTCCTGATGCCATGAAGCTGAAGCAAAGGAGAACTTCAGTGTCAGACAGGAAGATCATTTTGAGTGAGTGACTAGTGAAGTTGTTGCTCCTAGTACTAGGAGACATCTCATGCCTGTTTATCATTGCATTCACATAATTGCTTTGAAAGTTTAATAAGATTAAAGCTTTATTAACACAACTGGGTTTCTTTCAATTCACTCAAGCAGACACAGTTTTTTTTTCTATGGGGGATTATTTTGTTTGCTTATATATTATATA
>VYZP01075247.1:9879-20785 GCA_013400635.1 Hypocryptadius cinnamomeus
TGCCCGCCCGCCCGCCCGCCAGCCCAGCGCCATGTCAGGCACTCCGAGCCGCGGCACTCCCGGCGGGACCCCGCTGTCGCCGACCCGCATCTCTCGGCTGCAGGAGAAGGAGGAACTACGGCAGCTCAATGACCGCCTGGCCGTTTACATTGACCGTGTGCGGTCACTGGAGCTGGAGAACGACCGTCTGCTGCTGAAGATATCGGAGAAGGAGGAGGTCACCACCCGGGAGGTACGGCCGGAGTTGGAGGCGAGCAGCGACTGCTCGTGTGGCGCCCCTCGCCTCCGTCCCCGGGCGGGTCCGCGGCCCGGGGCTCGTCCGCCCAGCTCCCGCCCGTTCCCTGCGCGGCGCGGGGTGCGCTGTGACGGCTCCGTGTGGCCGCCGCGCCATGCTCGTCCGCCGCGCGGGGAGCGGGGACTGTGAAGACCCAGCACCTACCCGCGCGGCCCTTCGGGGCGGCCGGGGACACTCTGGCCGCGGTGTCGCGCTTAGGGGCTACTGGCGACACATTTAAGGCGGCTGAGGCCGGGATTCGGCACGGGGAGGAGCCCATGCCGGTGGCGGGAGCGGAGCGGGGCAGACGCGGCGCTGCGGGCGGTATTGGCGGCTCCCGCGCCGGCCGGGCTGCAGCGCGGAGCTGCTGCGGGTCCCTCGGCCGCGGGCGGGGCTCGGGCGGGGTCGCGAGCGGTTCCGAGCCCTCCAGTGCTCCGCGCCCACAGCACACGCGTCCTCTGGTACCGGCGTGTTGGGTGTCCCCTACGGCCTCTGGTCTTGACGGCTGATGCAATGGGATGGGAGATTTGAAAGGGTTTAGACTGGCTTTGCCTTTGGCCGTAGGAAATCTTTTACAGACTCTCTAAATACGCGGAATCAAGTCCGTGTAAGCCACTCTGATTTGTTTCCTCGAATTTTGGAAGCAAAACTGCATTTTTTTTTTCCTAAGCCTTGCTTTTCCCTGTTCTGTGGTGTCTGCTTTCCGCGGTACTGTCCTTCCCCTATGGCGGAAGGATGTAGTCGGTGACACACTGGGAACAGTCCCGTCCTGTGCAAGCCCAAGCCCCATCAGCAAGGTGCGGTGTCCCACCACTGAGATGGTGTTAAGGTGCTGTAGAAAGCCTATCAATAAACAGCCTGGAATGTAACTTCTGGGATGTGATGGATCGCTGTGTCACTGTGTAGCTTCTAATTTTTTTTTGTCTTTTTCCTTTTTTCACCCCTCGAGATGCTGATTTGATGGTGCTTGGGGTGTTGGGAGGAGAATTTGATTTAATTTAATTTAAGTAGAGCAGATGTTATAATGTCTTATTTGGGGATGGTTTGCAGTACCTGCAATCAGTGCATGTATGCCCAAACTAGAAGTACCTTTAAAGTCCCTTTGTATCACTTAATGTTATATTGTAATTTCCATGCTTTCAAAATCGCTAGCTATTTGTAAGCATGAAACCTCACTTACCGTGTGAAATCACGCTATAAACAAAATAAACACATCTAATTTAGGGAACTTCTAAGCTGTGGATCGCTGGAGGCTAGAAGGAGTATCCCTTTGAAATGAGAGAGGCAGAATGTAATTCTATTGACAGCACATACGTAGCAAGAATAAGAGGACAAGCAGACAACATAGATATAATTTCATTAGACTTTTAACATGAGGGTAAAACAGTTTGTAACAGTGTACTGTGTGAGCAATTCTGAAAAGTATTCTGATGCAGTAATGAGAAAATAAACTTGAGAATTTTGATAGGAACCTTTTGGTTACTTTGAGCTTTCCGCCTCCAGTTTTTTTCATCCAGACTTCAAAAAGGTCTTAATCCTTAGACATAACAAACTTCTTCAGGATTCATCAAGCTCTTCTTTGGCACTGATGCTTTGGCTTGTTTCTGGACCACCTTTGTTAAATACTTTCCTCATCCCTTTAGGAAGCTCTATTTATTCTTTACGTATGTCCACAAAAGGAAACTTTGTAGTTTTATTGTTATAGTACTGGGTGGTGGACGTTGGTTTAGGACTGTGGAAGCAGTAAGCCTTCACATAGTCGTCAGATTTTTTATTTACTGGAATGGGAGAATCCTGTCCTTTCACTTTCGGGACCAACCTAGTAAATTGGATTTTCTGCTGACAATTCAGCAAATTCCAACAATTATTAATTGTTGGAATTTGCATTCATAAAATGATTAGGCTTAGTGTGAAATAAGATATTAGTTAAAAATAAACCCTCCAAATCCCACAACCTCCCCCAAACAAACCCCAAAGCAGCTCTAACTTCTGTGTAGAAGCACAGTTAAACGTAGTCCAGTGAAATTTGCATACTGTTCTCTCTGCATTATTAAATCTTTATATGTGTAAGCATCTAAGCTCTGCATGCTTATAGGAGACTATTTTCTTTTTCCACAGTGTTCAAAATGAAAATTCCTGTTTGTTGTCCTCAACTGTGTGTAGATTTGAGTCTGATCTTATTTATAAAAGCTAATTCAATATTCTATTATTTTTGGCTTTTCTTTGGTAATGGCAGAAAGCATCACCTGCCACTGTGGTAGGTGGTATCATGCACATTGTGGGAAGCAGACAGGAAAGACTGCTCACCAGTGGGCTCTTGGTTACTACCTGAGACTTTTGCCTAGAGAGCAGATGATGGGGTCCAAGATCAAAGGTGGATTTCTCAAGGTTAAGGATAGCTATGGCAAGCAGTATACAGAACCATGGTTATCATGAGAGAGATGTTTGTTCTTTGCTTGTCACTCCAGTATCCCACAGGGACCATACCTGAGCTGGTGAGACTGTTATTTACTGACATAACATGTCCTGAGTAATGGGTGACCATTCCTGACACCCCCTGCCCCAACCCTGCATGCATGGGAACAGTTTTGAGCTGTGCTCAAAGTTCTGGTTCAGGGTAGTGTCTTCTGGATGAGAGAAGTTCTACTGATGCTGATCGGGCAAGGTCTGTAGTTATTGTTCTGCCAGAGATTCTTTAATCATCAGCTGATCAGGATGTTCTTTTTCCTCGTTGTTTCAATCACCAACTTGAACAAAATTGCAGAAAGCAGCTGTTTGCTGTTTGTGTGGCAGTCTCAGCATGGTCTTAGAACAATATAATTCCTGTTCTTTTTGATGAACACAGGGTTGCCATCTCTTAACAGCAGAGAAAAGGAGCTTTGCAGTTGATTAATCTGTAGTTCTTTATTAATTATAGCCTTTTTCCTAACCCTGTCCAATGCGGCTTTACTTGTATGCAGTAGGCACATAGACAAATAAAAAGTATATACTGTAAGCCCTCAGACAAAAGCAAAAAAAAAGTTTGCAGATGTGGCTGAGGGAACCTCTGACTGTCTTCATTCCTTTTCTGTTTGCTTTCCTCCATCACTGCTCTTGTGTAAGCTAGCCTGTGACAGAAGTGAAATTGAGCTCATCCCCTTATATTTCTACATCCTTAGTACATGACTGATGATGTTCTCGCTGTGTTGGGGTCACTGTTGCAGTAATCTAATTTGTGAGGCTGGGAAGGGGCATACTGGAAGAGCTAAGAGAACAGTCCTAGAGCTCTCCTCAATTCCATTTTACTAACTCCCTGCCCTCTCCTGCAGTGCTTATGGTTGTAGCCTTCTGGAACAGATGTTTTGATGGGGACAGGAGGGATTACTGCGCTGTTCTGAGGACACCCCACTGTGCTCACCCCCTCAAAGGAGAATTAGAAAAATAAGATCCTTGGGAGCCTCAGCTTGCTGACAGCAATTGCCCTTGTAACAAAAGGAGGATCTATGGGGTTCCCTCTTCACCTGTGTCTTCCCATCTCTGTGGGTGTGAGTGCAGGTGCAATCTCATGTGGTTTCCTCTTGTCTGCCAGT
Organism: Hypocryptadius cinnamomeus; assembly: GCA_013400635.1. Classification (NCBI taxonomy): domain Eukaryota; kingdom Metazoa; phylum Chordata; class Aves; order Passeriformes; family Zosteropidae; genus Hypocryptadius; species Hypocryptadius cinnamomeus. The sequence continues at coordinate 13,723 of VYZP01075247.1, forward strand.
GTTGGAGCTACCATGTCCTTTATGTGCACCATGTGTGGTGACCAGATCTACTATCATGACCAGGATATGAGGGTCTGGTGTTGCCTAGTTGTCACCTGCAAAATACATGCTTGGATGCTGCTGTGGGCGTTGGGTCACTCAAGTTGCATCCTCTAAAATATTGGGTTAAATGGTTTTCTGGTGCTGTAGATGTCATCTGCGAGGTGACATAACACACATCTTCATTGTTCTTGGGACATAGACTGATATTCTTGGTGGGCCTGAACCATAGCTGACTGGCAGTCCTTTGTCAGTCTATAACTGGCTAAATAAGAACATACTGAGCCACACCTGGTGGGAATACACTTGTGTTTTGCACATTAATGTATTCTTATGAGATTAATGTTTCATCAGCAAATTTGTCTCGAGTCACTTGTGGTTGGCTGGAACATGTTTCTTGCCTAGCATGTTGGTTCAGTGCCTTCTTGACGTGTTTCAAGTCTTCACTGAGTGACATCTTGCAGCTTTTCTCAAGTGGGGTTGCTTTGGGAGGGTCTGTGTCAGTGTGTCTGCCCCTGACCCACTGCCTAGTGAGCTTTGCATACTCCCGGCACAGGTAGGTGAGAGAATCCAGCAGTTGTGTCTTTCAGAGTCTGCTATGGAAGCATTTCTGTTTTCTTTTTCTATTTCCTCGTTCCCTGTGTTGTCCAATTACAAACTCTCAGGCTCTTTTGCCAGCAAAAGAGGGGGTAAAAAAGTGAAAGCACATTTGTAGTGCAATAAGGGTGTCTAGGTTGGCCTCTGTGCAGGAAGATTTACACTTGGAAGCATGGGGACATGAAGTGAATTGGGCTGCAGCATGTCCTTTTGTTTTCTGCTGAACATTTGGGGTTTTTCCGTTGCCTTCAGATGGCATTTCCATTTTCACAGTTGAGGGACCCATTTGCTGGCCTAACCTGTCATCTGGGAAGGTTCGTTGCTGCTTCCTAGGGCTTGTATTCTGGACGTTGTAGAGAGACTGCTGAAGCTCACATGGCCAAATGAGTTTCATCTCTTCTGCTCTTCAACAAAGGGACCAGTGCTAGTGGCAAGAGGGACCTGAAGAGTATCAAACATAACTACATGGCTCTGGGTGATTGTTGGAGGTTAGGCGTGGGTTTTGTTTGTTTGGGTTTTTTTGGTTTGGCTTTTTTTGGGATTTTTTGTTTGTTTTGTTGTTGTTAGTTTTTTCCCTTTTCTTTCTCTTATGGAATTTTTCTCCTATTTGTTGCTCAAGAGACTGGAACTATAGATACTTGAGAAAGACAAAGGATGTGGGGAAGGAATGCAGCTGGCTGCAGTCTCTAGGGTGGGGGGCTTTCTCTTGAGAAGTGCAGAGACACTATGAGATTTTGGCTGGGGGCTCAGGGACTGGGCTCAGCTCCTCACTTGCTCTCAGGGTCAGAAGCCAGACAGTTGGGCTGCTGCTACTGCAGGGAGAATTCACTGCCACTGCGGAGTTCTGTCCTGCACTGCTTCTACTACCATGGGTGAACCTTTGCTTATGAGAGCAGCCATTGAACTGTGACCTTTTCAACACCCGATCTCACTGGGAAGGATCCCCATCATCTACTCAGGTGCCCCAGGGGAAACCCAGAACCCTGAACCCCTCTGAGGGGTTGTCTCCCAGCTGCTGCTGCCCAGCCTCCCTGTTTTCTGCAGCTGCTTCCGGCTTTTTGCTACATTTTTAACGGACACCCCTGGTCTGCCTGACCCCTGCCTCTCCTGGCACAGCTCCTGAGTTTTTGCTACACTGTGTTTGCCACTCTGGGTATGCCTACTGCTGCTGTTGCAGCTTGCTGCTCCGAAGTTCCTGCTGCAGGCCATTCAGCTTCTCAAGTGGCGCTGAGACCGGCTGCCCACTGAGGGCTTGCAAAGGAAGCCCCTTCTCTCTCTCACCCGCCATTGCCGTGTGGAGAGGCGGCCGAGCTCGCGCCACAGCGCCCCCTGCAGCCGCGGGGGAATCATCGCACCTGCCCCGCCCGGCCGGGAGCCACCGGCGCCCCTGCCGGCTGTGCCCGGAACTGCACCAAGGGGGAAAGTGCCTGCGGCCGAGAGAGGCTGGGACTGGGTCTGAGCTTGGGCTGGGACTGGGTCTGAGCTTGGGCTGGGACTGGGTCTGAGCTTGGGCTGGGACTGGGTCTGTGCTCGGGGCTGGGACTGGGTCTGTGCTTGGGGCTGGGACTGGGTCTGAGCTTGGGCTGGGACTGGGTCTGTGCTCGGGGCTGGCACTGGGTCTGTGCTTCTGTTTGTTGTTGTTGCTGCTGTTGTTTGTTTGCCTTGTTATACATAAACATACTAGTAAAGAATTGTTACTCATTTTCCCATATCTTTGCCTGAAAGTCCCATCATTTCAAAGTTATAATAATGTGGGGAGAAGGGGTCACATTTTCCATTCCTAGGGAGGTTTCTGCCTTCCTTGGCAGACACCTGTCTTTCAAATCAAGACAGTGATTGTCAGTGTCATCAGAGCCCGGGTGGCGTGGGGAGAGTGAAGGGCTTGAGGATAGCCAAGCAGATCCTGCAGAGCAACTCTGGATTACACAACTGCTGTTGGCAACAGGGCTTTGGATTCTACCAGAAACCCTAAGTGCAAATTTAGGCTGAGTGGAGAATGGATTGAGTTACTCTGGGAAGAAGGACTTGGGGGTGTTGGTGGGCGAGGGGCTGAACCTGCCCTGACCATTGGCACTAGTCCCCAGAAACCCCCTCTGTGATGGGCTGAGCCCCCATTGTGGGCAGCAGGGGAGGGGGGATTCTGCACCTCTGCTCTGTTCAGAGAAGCTGTGGCTGCCCCATCCCTGGAAATGTTCAGGCCAGATTGAGGCTCAGAACAGCCAGGGATAGTGGAAGGTGACCCTGCACATGGCAGGGGGTGGAATGAGATGGGCTTTATGGTCTTTTCCAACCCAACTCGTTCTTTGATTCTTTAAGGAACTGTCTTTCAGGATTCACAACTGCTTCAGAGAGACAGGATCCACATGACTAAATGTCCAGCATACAGCTGGATAGCCCTGTCACACACTGGGTGAGGAACTGGCTCACGAGTTGGGCACAGTGGGTTATAGTGACGGAGGGACATCAGGCTGACATTGGTCACAAGTGGAGTTCCATGGGTCTCCAACCTCAGCCCATCAACATCTTCATCAGTGATCCTTGGATGCAGGACTCAGAGGGATTCTAAGAAAGTTTGCCAATGACACTAAATTTGGAGTAGCTGTCAACAACTGCAAGGGCAGAGAGGCCCTCCAGAGAAATGCTGACCAACCAGAGAGATGGGAAATCACCAACCATGTGAAGCTTAACAAGGGCAAGTGCAAGATGCTGCCCCTAGGATGGGGCAGCTGTGGTTGTGTGGATGGACTGGGGAATGAGAAGCTGAAGAAAGGGACCTGGGGGTTTTGGTTGATGGCAAGTTGGACCTGAGTCAGCAGTGCCCTGGAGCCAGGAGGGCCAACCATGTCCTTAGGGGCATCAGGCCAACTGGGTAAGGGAGGGGATTGTCTCTCTCTGCTCTGCACTGGAACAGCCTCACCTTGAGTTCTGGGGGCAGTTGAACATCACAGTATAAAAAAAGACATTGAGCTAATAGAGACGTGTCCAAAGAAGGGCCACAAGGATGAGGAAGGGTCTAGAGATCTAGAGGAAGCTGTATGAGGAGCTGCTGAAGGCACTTGGTTTGTTCAGCCTGGAGAAGACTGAGGAGAGACCTCAATGCAGTCTTCAACCTCCTCATGAGAGGCAGGTACTAGTCTGCACACTCTCATGACCAATGGGAGAGCTTGAGGAAATGGCATGGAACTGAGGAAACAGCATGGAACCTCAAGGGAGGTGTAGCTTGGATGTCAGAAGGTTTTTTCTCAGGAGGTGGTTGGGCACTGGACAGGCTCCCCAGGGAAGTGCTCAGAGCACCAAGCCTGCCAGAGCTCAAGGAGCATTTGGGCAAACACTCTCAGGCACAGTGTAGGATTGTTGGGGTGCCCTGTGCAGGGCCAGGAGTTGGACTTGATGCTCCAGAGAGGTCTAATTCAGCATATTCTATGATTCTATGAAAGTTGTTCTGGTATCCTTTCACAGAAGCAAAAGTAGCAATCCTACATGGTCTGTACATTTTAGCTCTCTGATATAATTTTCAAACAATCTTGTCTTATAAAAAATATAAAGATATAGAAGACTTCAAGGTGCCTCATGCAGTCTGTATTACTGATTATATGACAGATTATTTTGGGACAGGGAGAAGTCTGTAGTTCTTTATCCTCTGAGATAGAGAACAGTAGTGGACGCTCAAATCTGAACAGTTCACATTTCTTTAGTTCATGTGGTTTCACACCCTTTGCAGCTTTATAGTGGAAGAACAGCAGAGTCAAAATGGACCTTTGGGCTTGTATTCCACAAAATGTCTTCAAGTGTTAAAAAAAAACTCCCAAAGCACCAGTATTGGGAATAAGGGCAAATAATTGAAGTTAAAATTGTAAGGTGCACTGATCTAGTTCAGTTTATCTCTTGGGAAGGTTTGCACATTTCAAACATAGTATGTTTTGTCGCAGCAGTAATAAAAACTAAATCTTTGGGTTGCTCGTTAATTGAAAATGTTCAATATAAAATGTTCTTAAATGGCAGAAATCATATCCTACACCCTTTTTCAAAGAAACTCGTGTGTAACCTGGTCCTGTGTTTCAGTTCTTTTATAGTTGTTGTGATGTTCTCATACCCAAATACTTTTTTTCCCCTTAGGTGAGTGGAATCAAGAGTCTCTATGAGTCTGAACTGGCCGATGCTCGAAGAGTTCTGGATGAAACTGCCAAAGAGAGGGCTAGATTACAAATTGAAATAGGAAAACTGAGAGCAGAACTTGAGGAATTCAATAAAAGGTGAGGAGGGTATTCAATTACTTTTCTTTCAATTAGAATGGGCAATATTTGCTGTGGAAATGATACTAATGATGTTTCTTAAAACACCTCCTGGAAGCAGATCCATGAGAAGATACAGGTTTGTCAGAGGGAAAATCCTTCAGCTTGTTGGTATAGCTGGTCAGTGCACATAATTCCAGCAGTATATATACAAGTGCATTTGTAAATGTAAGATGAATGTCATGTGATTTGAGACTCAAGCAAATGGCTGTACCTGCTTTGTCCTGTCTTACCTCCCCTTACGTGAACTCGTGTGTGTGCAGCTGCTTGGTAAACTAGACTAAGAAAGAGACCTAGATTAAAATTGATCCATCCAAGGAGGGTTAATTAATGATTTTTATTGTCTGGTTCACTGTATGAGTGATGGGAGAAATGGAAGAAAAGGGAGAGGGTTGGGCCCGAGCAGTTTGAGAATATGGAAGCAGTGTTGCCTTGAAAAGACATGAAGCTACAATGTAAATGTGCTGGGAGAAGACCTTGTACTGACTAAATTTTTTTAAACTGCTGTTCAGTTTGCATCACAGAGAATTGGCATAATAAACTAGTTCCTGAAGCCAAGTAGAATCCATTATTTCAATTCCCATGGGAATTATTTGTAATCAAATACTGTTTAGCAGTAGAAACTTCATTTAAAAATTAATATATGTAGTGGAAAAATCAGTTTTTGCTTCTAATTGAATTTTGCTGCCTATTTTAATATATAAGATTTGGGAATTACAGATTTTTCCTGAGCAATGTTGTCAGCCCTAAAATAGGTTTTAATCTGGCAGTGCTACTAAGGTCCTACTGTAAGTCTCTCATCTCTCTTCATTTGCAATGAAGTGGTTATAAAAGGACTTAAGTGTTTCCCTCCCCTGTCTTTTTTTTTTCTGACTAGCTAGTTGATTTATGATAAAGTATTTCACATTTTCTCTGTTAATTTTGCTATATCACTGGATACTCATTTTCTCTGCTGGGCCCTTTTTTTGAAGTCAGCCATTGGAGATGTTTTTGGAATTTGTCCTAAAACAACTGTCCAGACATGAAATAGCGATAGTGTAAGCATCTGCATTTGAGTCGCTGTAAAGTCTGTTGAAGCACAGCCAATGCCATAGGCCTGCATGTGGTCAGGCAAGTTGTGTGCTGGTATTTGTGGACTTGGTTAGCTCAGCTTTTGTTAACCATGAAAAACCCCTCTGGTAACTAGGTCAGCTGTAAAACCCCTGAAGTGCAGTGAGGTGAATCCCACCCAGCCCTACTGGGTTGTTCCTGTTGGGACTGTTTTTCCTCTTCAAAGCCTCAGGCCAGCAGTCTTGGCATTTATTTTGGATAGTGTATTTTGCACAGTAGTTGGCATCATGTGGACTTTAAGGTTGTCTCTCTCATCTTGTGATAGCAGGTACTCTTCTTGCTTGTCTTTTAAAGCAAACTCCATAAGAGAGCAACACTAGTAACTGGGAATTTGGTTCACCTCTCACATTTCTCTGTTTTGATTAAGGTATCCTTGTAAGAAGTATCTTCACTTGGCAGGTAATGAGAATCCAGTTGATTCCTGTTCTTTAGACTTCTGATAGCCCTAAGAGATTGTGTACAAATACCTTGTTGTGGAAAATTGTGCATGTAAAGTGATGGAGATAGTGTTTTCCCTTGGATCACCCCCCTCATCTGTTGTCTGGGCAACAGAGTTGCCCCTTACCAGTCTCTTCAATGATGAATTCTACCAAACTAATTTCAACTTTTTGTTTGCTTGTCTTCTGCGATAGATGAGGGAAAAATACCTGGTTTTCTGGGTTTCTCTCTCTGTTTACAGTTCATAGCAGTGGAGTTGAATTCCTCAGCTTCAGAGTTTCTTCTACTTAATTCCTTCCAGTCCATTGAGATGCTTATAATGTTCTTGGAGTGTTTGTGGGGTGTCTAGCTTGTGATGTGGCCAGATTTGAAATATGTCTCTTGTAAGTGAAACTTTCAATTTTTTGTCTGATTTGCAATGGTCACTTGACATCTACCTCATTACTGAAGCTTCCCTGTCTATGCTGACAGTCAGATGGTGCTTCTCTCAGTATTGTAGAGGCGGGTCCCTGAATGGGGAATAATGAGCGTTGACTCCATGATTGCAGAAGGCTGATCAAATGCTTTATTAAGCTATACTATACTAT
>VYZP01075250.1:0-26881 GCA_013400635.1 Hypocryptadius cinnamomeus
TTTTATCTCCCAGTGCTGGTTTTATCTCCCACAGCCTGCCTGCAAAGACAAACCCCTCGTTCCTCTCAGGCAGGGAGAGAGCAGAAGTTACACTCCCAACAGGTTTTAAATGGTGAAACAGCCAATTCCAGCAGTTGAAACCCCCCAGTGCCCATTCCCTGGCTGCTGTGCATCCCCAGTAACCCGGTGCCTGTTTTGGCAGAGTCCTTCCAGGTGGTGGTCAGGGGGAATGGATTTCGCCACGCCCGCAACGTGGACCGGGTGCTCTGCAGCTTCAGGATCAACGACACGCTCACCCTGAGTAAGGAGCGCTCCAACTGCCCCTGCCTCCTGTCTGCTGCCCTTCCTGCCTCTGCAGCCTTCCCTCGGGATCCCAAACCCCTCGGCTGGGAGAGCAGAGGCTGTGGGATGAGGAGCTTTCGATGTGCGGGGGACAGGAGGGATTCTTTTCTAAAAGGGAGATTGCTCAGAGCATCCCTCGGAGCTGGGAGCAAGGACCAGGTGTGGTTCTCTCCTCACCTGAAATTTGGGGTGATCAGAGCATCCCCCAGTGCCTGGCTGGGCTGGGAGCAGGGATCAGGTGTGGTTCTCTCCTCACCTGAAATCTGGGGTTATCAGAGGGGGATCAGGTGTGGTTCTCCCCTCACCTGAAATCTGGGGTGCTCAGAGCATCCCTGGCTGGGCTGGAAGCAGGGATCAGGTGTGGTTCTCTCCTCACCTGAAATCTGGGGTTATCAGAGGGGGATCAGGTGTGGTTCTCCCCTCACCTGAAATCTGGGGTGCTCAGAGCATCCCTGGCTGGGCTGGAAGCAGGGATCAGGTGTGGTTCTCTCCTCACCTGAAATCTGGGGTTATCAGAGGGGGATCAGGTGTGGTTCTCCCCTCACCTGAAATCTGGGGTGCTCAGAGCATCCCTGGCTGGGCTGGAAGCAGGGATCAGGTGTGGTTCTCTCCTCACCTGAAATCTGGGGTTATCAGAGGGGGATCAGGTGTGGTTCTCCCCTCACCTGAAATCTGGGGTGCTCAGAGCATCCCTGGCTGGGCTGGAAGCAGGGATCAGGTNTCAGAGCATCCCTGGCTGTGCTGGGAGCAGGGATCAGGTGTGGTTCTCTCCTCACCTGAAATTTGGGGTGCTCAGAAGGGGATCAGGTGTGGTTCTCTCCTCACCTGGAATTTGGGGTGCTCAGAGCATCCCTGGCTGTGCTGTGAGCAGGGATCAGGTGTGATTCTCTCCCCACCTGAAATTTGGGGTGCTCAGTGCCCTGCTCCTGCATTTCTGCTGAGCAGGGGATTCCTAACCTGGGATTTGTTCAGAAAATGCCTGATTGCTTTGGAGGCAGTCCTGACCCTGCTCAGTGTAAATTAAATGCATTAATTAGCTCTGGAAAGTGGAGATCTCAAGGCTGGGTGTGTTTTGGGCACCTGGGTGACTTGTTCCTTGGAGCAGGGGGCGTTTGCTGAGGCAAGGCTGGAAATAAAATAGAAATAAATGTAGAAGTGGATACTGTAAAGAATTTCTCCTTGCTCTTATAGCAGTGCATCTCAAGGACAATTATGACAGATAATTTTTCCTTTCATTTAGTAGTTTCTTGGTAGGTGGGGCAGAGAACTGGGGGGTGTTTTGGCTCATCTCAGGTGACACAACTCAAACCTTCTCCCTGAGAGAACTGAACCAGGATTTTATGGAAACCTCATGGAGGTTGAAAGCTCAGCTGCCTTTGTTTGCCTCAAACCTCTGTGCCTCTGATTGCATCGGGGAGGGAGGTATTTTTAAAGATAACACTAAGCCAACAGTTCCTGAAACCTTAAATTATCCCAGATGAGATGCAGTGAGCACAGCTAGGACGTGCTGAGGTTAAAGGCATGAGCTAATGGGGTTTTATTGGGATTATTGGCAGGGAAAAGGGGCAGGTGAAGAGAGCAGCGACTCATAATGTTCAGAGCCATGGGATAAAAAAAAAGGGAACATCTGTAGAAGGCATGAGGGATATTTGGCTGAGCAGAGCTGCAGTCAGAGGCATGTTCAGCAGCAGGGTGTTCTTGCCAGCAGCAGGAGCTGGAGGGTTGGGTTCAGGCTGCACAGGGTTAAAAGTGATTCTCAGTGCAGTGACTTAGGCTGCTCTGTGTGCTGAAATGTCTGAGCCAGCCCAGACAGCTCTGGGCAGAGGGGCTGAGCTCTGTCCCAGCAGTTGGCAGCTGGATGGAGAGATGGAAGGCTGGCAGCACAGCAGAGCTGGGCTGGAGCTGCTGCACCCCCTGGGTGCTTCCCAAAGCCCATCCCTGGCACAGAGTGGCCTGGCTGTGCTTTGTGCAGGCTCTGGAGCAGGACAGGGCAGGAACCAGCACTGGGGTGTGGGGGGGACTGCATCCCCAACCAACAGCTCCTAAAGATTGTCTCCTGCTTTTAAAGCCTGACAGATCTTCCCTTGCCCCATCTTCCCTTTCTGCTGGCAGCACAGCTTTTCCTGTCATACCCTCTGTGCTCTCCTGCAGCCCTGCCACTCACAGCACAGGAACCTTTTGTTTGCAGTTCCACTCTCTGATTTCCCTGCCTGATCAGATCACTGTAACCCTGCAGCGAATCTTTTTAATTTTCTAATTTCCTTTTCCTTTTTTTCCTTTTCCTTTTTTTCCTTTTCCTTTCCCATTCCATTCTTTTTTGGGGGGTTTTTGGGGGTTTTTTTGAGGCTTGCTCTTAAAGCATCCTGCATACATTGAAGCTTTTTTATTCTTATGGTTAGGAAATATTCCAAGTCCTGGCTTGCCAGAAGGTTCCACCCTGCTAATGGCATAAGAAATAATTCCCTCTTGCTGGGAATAATGGATTTTCCAGGCTACACTGAGCTGCTCAGGTGCAGGAACACTGAGGATAGAATTGCAGGAGCCTGAGCAGTGTCAGGTACTTGCTTGGAAGGGCACTCACAGAGCCCAGAAGTGTTTTTGTGGGAGGATTGACCCTCCTGCACACTGCTCAAGCCCCAGGACTGGCCAGTCTGGGTCATCTGGGGGGGTTTATCCAGCAAGCCCCTCTCTGGATGCAGAAATCTGTCCTGCAGCAGAGCAGGAGATGAGAAGTGTTGTTTTGTTTGCTTTCCCTGGGTGAGTTTTCAGGCAGGAGTCAGAGTTATGCAAACCAAATGGATGCTCCTTTGTTTAGAGCACAGCTCATTTTTGTGGTGAAACACAAAACATTCTCCAAACAAAACTGATCTGTGCCTGCAGCCAGCCTGGCCAGCCTGCAGCTCACCCAGGGCTGATAAACCTTCTAGAGAGGCTTGGACTGATGGCAGTGGGCAGGGAGAGAAAGAGAAACAAAAACCTAAGGAGAGCTGGGTAAAAGGCCTTGCAGGATGAAGCAGCTTTTGTTTTGTGGATGCTGGCACGGAGCAGCCTTTGGCCTCCTCTCCTCAGCAAAGAGAAAACAAGACACTGATCTCCATTTTCTTGGCATGTGTGCACTGAGACAACGTGATCAATTCATGGGGGTTCATGATACCCTCATAAATCAGGGTGAGGACAGCCCAGTGGGAGCAGATGTGCCAGCACAGCACAGCCAGACAGCTGGAGAATGGGCTGGGCAGCTGCTGGGGTGCCCAGTGCAGAGGAGGAATAGCACTCAGTGCTCCTCAGGCCTCTTGGTACTTTCTCTCACCACTTTTGAAACCAGTGTAATTCAGGCTGGAAGGTGTAACTGAGGTTCAGATGCTCCTGCCTTAAAATGCAACATTTTCCATAATGTACCTATATCCTAACTTTTGTAATGTGCAGATATCCTAATGTGCAGATGTCCTAATATGCAGATATCCTAACTTGTAATGTGCAGATATCCTAACTTCTCTAATGTACAGATATCCTAATGTACAGATATCCTAACTTCTCTAATGTGCAGATATCCTAATGTGCAGATATCCTAACTTCTCTAATGTACAGATATCCTAACTTCTGTAATCTGCAGATATCCTAAGGTGCAGATATCCTGATGTACAGATATCCTAACTTCTCTAATGTACAGATATCCTAAGGTGCAGATATCCTGATGTACAGATATCCTAACTTCTCTAATGTACAGGTATCCTAAGGTGCAGATATTCTAATGTACAGATATCCTAACTTCTCTAATGTACAGATATCCTAATGTACAGATATTCTAATGTACAGATATCCTAACTTGGATATCTCTGTTGTAACTGCACCTGTCCTCCTGCCCAGAGTGGCCCTGTCCTCTGACCTTCCAGAGAGCTCCACACCTTCAGCCCTGCTGTGGCTCACACATGAGGCAGCTCCTCATCCCCCACCTCGTTTATGCATCGATGGCAAGGAAAACCCTCGTTTAAACTTGCTCTTTGAGGCCTGTGTGAGTGATTTGGCACTAATCCCCCTCTTTCCCCTCTCCAGATGAGAAGCCTTTCGTGGTGGAGGACACCTACCTGCTGTGCCCAGCACCTGTGCTCAGGGAAGTTGGCATGTACGTTTTTGCTGCCCCAATATTCACCCTGCCCGTGGGGAGATGGGGCTGGGTCTCCTCCCTGTGCTCTGTTTTTCCCTTTGGATCCCGTTTGGATCCCAAGCTGCCATCCTCTCGTGCTCAGTGCCAGCTGAACACCTTGCCTGTGGGGAGATGGGGCTGGGTCTCCTCCCTGTGCTTTGTTTTTCCCTTTGGATCCCGTTTGGATCCCAAGCTGCCATCCTCTCGTGCTCAGTGCCAGCTGAACACCTTGCCTGTGGGGAGATGGGGCTGGGTCTCCTCCCTGTGCTTTGCTTTTCTCTTTGGTTTTCTGTTTTCTCTTTTCTCTCCAAGCTGCCATCCTCTCGTGCTCAGTGCCAGCTGTGCTCTGGAGCACAGGGAGCAGTGGGAATTATCTGTACAGGAGGATTTCTGAGCACCCAGGGCATCAGACAGAGGGCTGGGCATGAGCTGCCCTGACTTGTTTCTGGTTTTTTCCAGGGAAGCAGCTCTTCAAGTCAGCATGAACGATGGGCTGAGCTTCATCTCCAGCTCTGTCATCATCTCCAGCACGCACTGTGTAAGTTGTGGCTCCTGAAATGCTTCTGGCGGTGCTGGGATTTAACTCCAGGTGTGTGTCCCAGCAGCAGCAGGGCTGCCAGGCTGGCTCTGCCTGCTGTGAAGGACGTGTCCCCCCCTCAAAGGGGAGTTTGAACGTGTGGCCATGTGACATTTTGGGTGTCTTGTGTGCCACAATGTGGCCAAACTTTCAGTGAACACCTCAGGCTCCAGGTCTGTGCTGGGACAGGTGATGCCTTGGGAAGGCTGAGCTAGAGCAGAGTTACAGAATAAAGCAGGGATTTATTCCAAGGATCTCCTCAATGGATCCACCTTGGGCAGCACAAGAGCCCAGCCAGGGCTGCACCCAAGATGAACCAAAATGGTCCCAAAATGCACGACCTGTCACGAGGTCTGTCACTTTTATAAGTTCTGCTCCATTTGCATATTGGAGTTAATTATCCAATTATAGCTTTAGGTTATTATGAAGTCCCATCCTGCTTGTTTTTCTCTCTTCAGTCCATGTTGTTGTGCTCTTGGGCAAGGATCAGGTTGTCTTGGTCCAAGTTCTCCAGAAATTCCTTCTGCACCAGCAGAGGGTTTGGAGAACACTCTCAAACCTGGTTCTTCTTCCATTACTCTGCATCCTGGAGTGGTGGGAGGTCCTCAGGCCCTTGGGCTGCAGGGATTCAAGCAGGCACCCATTTCTCACCCCACCAGGTCAGCCTGTCCCTGGGCCTGTCCCCAGCCTGGCCCCGTGGCCCTGGCGTTGGGTGGTGGGGTTTGGATGCCTGCCTCTTGCAGCAGGAACATCTCAGAGAGGTTTAGGTCAGGCCTTGCTGCTCTGGGAGCAGCAGGGTCCTGGCTCAGGGAGGCTGGCACAGCTCAGGGAGGCTGGCACAGCTGCTTTGGGTTAAAGCTGAGCACCAAGGAGTGGTGCACATTTAGGACTGAGCTGGGCTGTGCAGTGTCTCCAAGTGTTGATCAGCACTGGAGAATTGCAGAAAATGGGTTTGAACTGGAGAAAAGTGTCCCAGCCCGAGAGGAGGGGAGCTTCTGGAGTTAATGATGGGGAAACTCCCCGTGTGTCCTCGTGCTGGATGCTCAGAGCTCTTGGAAAGCTCCTGGCAGAGCTGCTCTGAGTCAGCACAGCTGAGAGGAGCAGCAGGACCTGGGTCACGGGCCCTGGAGATCTCTGCAAGTTTGGAGTCAGCTCTAACACCAACATCTGGCACGTTTGGGCTGCAGGAGGGAAGGGCTGCAGGGAAATTGCTCAAACTGCAGTGAAACCTTGCCAGGATTGTGGCTGCCCCATCCCAAGGCCAGGCTGGACAGGGCTTGGAGCAGCCTGGGACAGTGGGAGGTGTCCCTGCCGTGGCAGGGGTGGCACTGGGTGGGCTTTGAGTTCCCTCCAACCCACTCCATGATGCCATGACTGTGTTGTGAGCTCTTCTTCAAATCTTTCTTTAAGCCTTCACCTCAATATTCTGGGGAATGTTACGTGAATTTTAACCTGAATGAAGTGTCTGATGTAACTGCAGGGGTCAGAACAAAATGCATGATGTCCATGATGCCAAACCTGTGAGGGGAAGGAGAGGTCCCAGGTGCTGGGGAGGGCAGGTGCCACATTCCCTGTGTGAGGAGAGGGGAGAGCTGCACCTGCTCTGACAATTAAATGGGTGTAGTAATAATAATAATAATGATAATAATAATAATAATATCATCATTAACATGGCAGCAAATAGAGAAGGGCCTTGGGGACACACAGCTGGGGGCAGGGTGCATGGGGGAAGTGTGAGCACAGCTCTGTGCCAGGGGTGTCACAGGTGTCAGGGGTGTCACAGGTGTCACATGCTGTGCTCTCTGTGTTCTCTCCAGTCTGATGGGACCATCCTGGCCATTGCCTTGCTGATCCTCTTCCTCCTGCTGGCCTTGGCTCTGCTCTGGTGGTTCTGGCCCCTCTGCTGCACCGTGGTAAGTGACACAAATCACCAGCACAAGCAGCATCTCAGTAAGAAATGAGGGGGGGGAGGCAGGGTTTTCCACAGGACTGATCCCAGAGTTTCTGCCACTGCTGGCTCTGCCTTGGGCTCCTGTTTCATCTGCCCAGCCATGGACTAGACCCATGTTGCCAACCTTGTCAGGAGCCTTTTAGCCTTGTGTTTTGGTCACAAGGTGGAAATAGTTTGCAGAAATGTATTCCTTGCCATGCCTGGTGTGGATTTTCTAACCCTGGTGCCAGCAGACCCGTGCTGGAGGGCTCCTGTGGAAGGGCAGGGCTGGTAACCCACACTGGAGTCCTGGTTCTGCCTCGGGTGCGAGGAAAAGCCATTGCCAGGTGCCCACATTTTTGCAAGATGAGCTGTGTTTCCTGGATCACCGTGTCTGAAAAGCACTTTGAATGGCACAGTGAGTGACAGTGGAAGTCTGACTGGGCTTCCCTGGGCACTGTCTTTCCTCCAGGCCCTTTCACAAAAGTTCAGCAGCACAATCACAGAGTTAAAGCTTTAAAAGGGCAGAGAGAAATCAGGAGAAAAAACAGGGGAGAAGGGGGAGGTGAAGGGAGGCAAGAAGGAAATCACAGGACTGGAGATGAGCTCTCATCTCCCGTGACTGCTGTGTGTCTGTCCCACCCTGAGCATCCCTGCTGAGCCCTGGCTCTGCCTTTCCCAGCCAGGATCAGGGTGAGGGCTCATTTCTCTGGATCTCACCATGCAGGGAAGCTCTGCTCTTGTTTTGGGTCTTGTTTGTGCTGCAAATATAGAACAAGAATTAGGGACACACAAATGTCAGCAGGACTGAAGCCTGGGTTTGTGACTGGCTGTGTGTCACCTTTCAGAAGCTGCTTTTAAGGCTGCCCAGACTGGCCCCAGTTTCTGGGTCACCATCCTTATTCCTGATTTTAAATCCCAGACCCGGAGTTGTAAATTTGCCCCATGTTGTAAATTTGCACCATGTTGTAGCAAACCTGCAGTGCAGGGCAGAGAGCTTTGCAGCCACACACTGCAGGAGCCACTCTGTGCTGTGTTATCCAGAACAAGGATGGAAATCTTGCAGGAAAAATCTCAGTTGTCTATTTCTGTTCCTGGCTGAAAATGGGGATAAAATGCTTCTCTTCACAGTAGTTTGGCACCTCAGTCCCAAGATGAAAACCAGAATGGAAAAAATATTTATTTGGACTTTCAGAACAATTAAAAAAAAACGGGTTCTAAAATTGGCCAGAGGATTAGCAGCGTGGTAGGTTGCTCAGAGATATTTGTCTAAACTAGATGGCACGTTCCCAGTGGGGCTGGGCCAGCTTTTTGTTGGCACATCTCATGGAAGTCAGTGGAGATGTGCCCTGTGCAGACTGGGATCTGGAGCATAGAGGGAAAATGCTCTCAGTGATGCTGCTGGTTTAAAGTTCTGTGAAGCAGAAAGATGAAGCTGGTGAGAAAAAGGCATAAATAAAAGCAGCAGGGCATGGAGGGGATGTGGAGCTGTCATGAGGGCACCGTGGCTCTGCTGCAGTGGAATCATGTGAGGACAGTGGTCATGTAACAGCCCTGAGTGTGAAAAATAGTCCAGATAAGCAAGGTGGGTGCAGCAGAGAGAGGGAGTCTAAAATATTAAAAGCTTAATATTTTCCAGATTTAAATTCTGCACTTAAGCCATTTGCTGTAGATAAAAGCTTTTCCTCACTCTCCTCCTTTACCTCCCACGTTCCCTGCTAGCAAGGTCTGCAAGTGGGGACTATCTCACTGATATTTGTCCAGTGTAGTCCAACACTTCCCTGTGGCTGTTGGAAAGATTTTATTCCAAGAGCATGTAGGAAATCTCTTCCACCTCTCCGGGAGGGCGTCCGGTGTGTTTGGCAGGGGGTCAGCAGCCAGGATGCCTCCCCTGTGCACTGCTCACCCAAAATGCTGTGAAATCAAAGATAAACCCTGGAGGAGTGCCCAGCCTGTCAGGGATGGGGACAGGGAGCCCAGCAGAGCTCTGGCTGGTCTGGAAGTGGCACGGGGAGGAATGCAGTGCTGTCAGAAGTGAATTGAGGGCAGAGGAACTGCCTTGCACAACAGCCCAGAGCTCCAACCTCGAATAACCAAACCGCAGACCCAGAGACATCGCCATGGATTCCAGCCCAGGGACGTCTCCGAGATAATTGGGGATGTGTCAGGGGAAAAAGGGAAAAAAAACACAACAACCTCTTCTCTTACCAAGTATAAATCTGTTTCTGAGCAACAAGCACATTTCTAAACCCTGAAATTCCTCTTGGCGTGCTTTTTAATTGAATAGGAGTCATTACTATCCAGCAGTTCTTCAGGAAAGACACTGAGCCAGCTTCATCCCTGGAGTAAATGGACTGGAGTCAACAGACTCACTCTGGAGGTTTATCTGGAGCCCAGTATCTCCTTGGCACTCGTCCATGAAGGAATGCTGTTTCCAAATGCATCCAAGTTTATTGGTCTCAGAAGGATTCTGGGGTGAAGTCTGGAATTCACCACTTGGTTTACAGTAGAGGCAATTGTTGCTTAGTAGATCAGAACAATAATAACTCTTTGCTGTGCCTGATGTACCAGCACAGGCAGAATTCCCCTGGATACCTGTGCAGGATATTACAAAAGCATGGGAGGCAGGAGGAACCTCTCCAAAGGTTGTAGGAGGTTCATTGAATAACAGAAAACAAAGGAACAGTTCTGCTGTGCTGAACTCCCCAGCACTGTGCTCATAACAAGAGTGATGGCAAGAAGGAAACCAGTGCACAGACACCTCCAACGGGGTGACCCCAGCTTTTCTGAGCTGAGCAGGTCTGCCAGGCAGCAGATCCCAGCAGATCCCAGCTCCTGGCTGCCACCAGGCACTGCTTGTCTTCCCATTCCTTCTCTTTCCTGAGCCCAACACAGCCTGGAGCAGTGCAGACGTGCACAGCAGGAACCGTGTGTGCAGGAGGCTGTTCAGCTGCCCAGGGGTGGAATTGTCCTGGGCAGGAGGCCAGCGTGAGCCTCAGGTTTAATGGTGATATAAATCAAATAGCTTTTCATGCAAGCCAAGGAGATAATAAACCTCCAAAACTGGCTTTAGGAGACACGTTGGGAATGGAGCTGCTTCAAGTGTTTGGATGTACAGTGAAGGCAGAATTAATGTAATAGCTGGAAGGCTTGGCTCTGCTGGGATGGTCTCCCTTCACTGGGATGGTCTCCCTTCTCTGGGATGGTCTCCCTTCTCTGGGATGGTTTCTCTTCACTGGGATGGTCTCCCTTCACTGGGATGGTCTCCCTTCACTGGGATGGTCTCCCTTCTCTGGGATGGTGCTCATCCATCACACCTCCTCCAGGTCTGAGCCTTTGCCTCCCTTCTGCAGCCATCCAGGGTGGCCTGAGGGGCTGGGCTGGGTTATTTGCCCACAGAATCTGCCCCACCTCGCTCATTTTCATACTACAGTGATTTTAAATGCTGGGGTGTGGCTGGCAGATAAATGAGGTGTTGGTATTTGAGCATCTAACAGCAGTTTTTGACTTTAAAGCTGTTTTCTGGAAGTAAGCTTGGAAGAACCCAGCAATCTGTTTGGCTCTCTGTACTGCAGCTGACCAGAAGTTTTGGAAACAAAAAGCTGGATGGAGAAAATACAGAAAATATAGATTAAAACCACATGGCTAAGCTGGTGGAAGAGAAGGGGAGGAAATGCATAGGCTCTGCAGAGCTATAAAATGGCAGGGTCCCTGCTGGCTGGATGGATGGAGATTCCTTACAAAGATCCCTGGATTGTGATTCCCACCCTCTCCCACGGGCACAGCTCCTCTCAGCTGTGCTGCTCTGGGGAGAAGGGAGCACAGCATCACTCAAGCAGAAGATTCCCCAGGAGTCAGTGAGTGAGGGCAAGGGCTCCTGTGCACAGCTCCAAGTGGCCACTGTGGTTCTCCATTGCCCAGAAAAGGGATTTCAGTTCTATAAAATTTTATTTCTATCTCTAAGGAGAAGATTGTGTTCTATTGCAGCTGAAGAAATTGGGACAGGCCCCTGCTTGTGTTAGCTTTGAAGTGTAGAGCAGATCTCCAAGGAGAAGACGCAGAAGATATGACAGAAATAAAAAGGAAATGTTCCTTTACCCAACTCATACCTCAAATATGAAGCAGTCACAGGACTGAGAGGTCAAAACTATAAATATGTAAGGGGAAAAAAATAGGAAATTAGTCAGATGGATCATGGTTAATGCTATTAAATATCCTTGTTTATTAAGACAGCAAGAATATATATTCGGTGTTTTCCAGAAGAGTGAAGGTAATTAAGGACAAAAATAATCTGCCCAGTTAACAGCATGCTTCCAAGCTCTACTCCTAATTAGAGGCAAAGTCCTTTATTTCTTATTTTGTACTGTTTGCTTCATTTTAAATGATGATCTGTCCCATCCTAAAGCAGATATGCTCCTCTGACAAGAAACATATTGCCCCAATTTATCATCTGAAACTCCAGGGATAGTCACTGTGGGATTGCTGGACACAGAGCTGGTGGAGATTTCTGGGCTCCCAGGACGGAAAACATCCCAGACACATTCCTGGAATATGCAAAATTTGGATTCAGCCTGTGCTTTCCTGTCCCTGAATGGCTACAGAAACTTCAGGGCAACAGAAAATTCATCCTTCCCAATGTTTTTAACCTTCCTGGAGGTGGCTAATGGCATTCCTGTGCTTTGCCACTGGGTTATCCATCAGAAACGGCTGCTTCTCCATGGATTTGGAGTTCAGCTACCAGAGACTCATCCTTCACCTTTGTCCTCAGGTGTTGCTCACCTAGAGAGCAAACCGAGGGCTGAACCTGGAACAGAGACTAGACAGAGCTAAATGGATAAAATAGGTATTTATAAAAGGCCTTAAAAGGACACACCTTGGGCAGCACAAGGGCCTGGCCAGGGCTACACCCAGGCTGAACCCAAGATGGATCCTGGTCATGAGTTTTTATACTTTTATAAGTTTTGGTTCACCTACATCTTGGGTTCAATTGTCCAATTACAGCTCCAGGTGATGAAGTCTCAAGCCCCCCTGGCTTGCTCCTTTTTCTTTGCTGTTGTTTGTGTTTTTTGGGTAAGGTTGTCCTTGATTCTCCAGCTGGGAAGGGATTATTTTGTGAACAGAACTTACTAACACCTAATGTGAAGTTTCAGAGTTACGCACCAGGCAGCGGAGAATCTGAGAAATACAAAAGCTAAACCCCAAGGCACCAAACCACCATGTTCTCCTTCTCCCAAACACAGGGCCAGGAGACCCAGCAGTGCCAGGGATGGCCTGGGGTCACCCGAACACTGATGGACAAACAGTGCGGCCCTGCCAAGCCAAACCGGGCCGGGCTGGGCCTGGCCCGCTCCCAGCTGCTCCTGCAGCAGCTCCTGGGGCTCGTCTGGCCCCAGGACGAGGTGGCCATGTGGGCTGTGTCCTCACAGGGTCCCTGTGATGGCCTTTTCAGTCTTTTGGGTTGGTTTTGGTTGTGCTGAGCGAGCCTGGGGCCTTTGGGCCTGCTGGGCCTAATGCTGTGGGATGGCACCAGGGTGCCATTGGCTTCACTGCTTCTGAGCCCCAAAACGAGGGTTTCTGAGCCCCAGAACGAGGGTCTCAGAGCCCCAAAACGAGGGTCTCAGAGCCCCAAAACGAGGGTCTCAGAGCCCCAGAATGAGGGTCTCAGAGCCCCAGAACGAGGGTCTCAGAGCCCCAGAACGAGGGTCTCAGAGCCCCAGAACGAGGGTCTCAGAGCCCCAAAATGAGGGTTTCTGAGCCCCAAAATGAGGGTTTCTGAGCCCCAAAATGAGGGTCTCAGAGCCCCAAAACGAGAGTCTCAGCATGAGCCCCAAAATAAGGATCTCGGTGCCCCAACATGCAGGTTTCAGTGCCCCAAAATGAAAGTCTCAGTGCCCCAAAATGAAGGCCTCAGTGCCCCAGAGTAAGGATTTCATGCACACAGAGCTGTAGCTGTAAGAATCCAAAGGGGAGAAGGAAAAGCTTTGTGCTGTTTGAAGGCCTGGGCAGTGAGTCAGAAATTAGACTTTTTTTTTTGTAAGACTTGAACTTTAGCGAGTCAGAAATGAGATTTTTTTTTTTTGTAAGACTTGAACTTTGAAAGGTCATTCAGGCTCAAAGGCACATGAGACTGAACTCCCCCATCTCCAGACTTGTCCAAATTAACCAATCCCTGCTGCCAATTTATGGGCAGTTCAGTTGCTTTTAGAAGTGCAAAGCATTCAAAAATGGGAGGAATGTCTTTTTTTCCCCCTCTTGGGCTGTGATAGAAAACACTTGATGTGTTTACAGAAGTCACTCAGTTTGTGTGTACGTGTGTGCCTCTGGGAAGGAATGCAAATGTATGGAGAACAGCCATCTCCTCACTTCCAAGTGTGTAATCTGCACTGATACTGGCTGAGAAGTTGTGTTTGGATGCTTAGCTGGACCAAAATTGGATGGCTTATTCTGATGTTTAACTCCAATGTCAGTGAGAGAAACTCCTCTGGAGCCCAGGGGATGCTGCAGGAGGGATCCAGGAGGTTCAGCAGGTACATTTTGGATCAGATATCAGAATTTTCTCAGTGTCTGATGGGTTTGTGCTCAGGGATTTGGATCCAAAGGAGGTCTGTTGGTAAATGCCACCTTTCAAACTGACCAAAATTAACCCAAAAATGTCTCCTGGGTCTTTTGGTGCATTGCACACTCTGTTTCATTTAGTATTTGTTGTGTCAAAGGACACAGAGGAGATGGTGCTGTCTCCATCTTGTACCCTTGATGATGCTGATATCCAGGATTTCCTTTCCTGGCCTGCAGACAGCTTTTCATCCACTTTGCACAGAATCCCAGAGTTATTCAGGTTGTAAAAGACCTCTGAGAGCACCAAGTTCAGCCTGGGGCTGATCCCCACAGGGCACTGAGTGCCACCTCCAGGGATGGGGACTGCAAACCTCCCTGGGCACATATCACCCACTTCTCATCTATTTTTCATCTTTTTTGGTCATTGTCAGAGTTTTCATTGCTTTGGGTCATTATCACAGTTTTCATTGCTTTTGGTCATTGTCATAGTTCTCATAATTTTTGGTCATTGTCATAGTTCTCATCATTTTTGGTCATTGTCATAGTTTTCATCATTTTTGGTCATTGTCATAGTTCTCATAATTTTTGGTCATTTTCACAGTTTTTATCATTTTTGGTTATTTTCACAGCTTTCATTGGTTTTGGTCATTGTCACAGTTTTTATCACTTTTGGTCATTTTCACAGTTTTCATTGGTTTTGGTCATTTTCATAGCTTTCATTGGTTTTGGTCATTGTTACAGTTTTCATAATTTCTGGTCATTTTCACAGTTTTCACTGTCTTTGCTCGTTGTCACAGTTTTCATCACTTTGCTCGTTGTCACAGTGTCACTGTGGCCAGGGGCAGGTGGTGGCAGAGCCCAGCACCCTCCATGCCCTGGGCTGCTCCAGCCCTGTCTCCTCCCCAGCCTGAGGCACATGCTCCTCATTAATGGAGCATTGCATGACTCGGGCTCTGCAGAGCAAAATAAAAACAGTGAGCTCATCACAGGAGGAAAAACACGAGTGAGAGGAATTGCTGTAAATATTTACATCTTCAGGGCCTTTAATGTCATCGTGATTTTCCCTTTCTGCATTTAAATGGCCAAGCTGTTGCTGGCTGGGACTGTATTTTTATTTTTTATTTTTTATTATTTTTATTTTTTTTAATTTTTATTTTTTAATTTTTATTTTATTTTTATTTTATTTTTAATTTTTAATTTAATTTTGTTTTGTTTTGTTTTTATATTTTATTTTTATTTTGAGGTGATTTTGAAGCCCACACATGTGTTCCCCAAGCCAGGGCAGCTCTGCCCTGACAGCCAGCTCAGGACACTCAGTGTCAGCTCCCCTGGTGCTCAGACACCCCATCCTGGGGATGGCACTGCCATGGCAGGGCTGGGGCTGGCTAGGGTGAGGGGTACCAGGACGTGCCTGGTGTCACTGCCCTCCCCTTGGAAACCTCTCTGTTGCTCTTGGATGCTCTGCTGGCAGCCAGCTGCCTGCCAAGCCCTGGATGCAAAGTTTCTGCATGAAATAATGGCCTCACACCCACATCAACTGAAATGGTTTCTATGGAGAATATCCTGGACCAGGCTGCAGCCTCACCCTGCTTGCTTTATTAGAAACCTCAGTGAGCCATATAGATGTGTGTGTATATATTTTTTTAATTTTTTTAATTTTTAAAATTTATTTTTATTTTTAATTTCTATTTATATTTTTTAGTTTATGACAGTGAGCTGCTGTATTAACCTGATGATGTGAAGAGCATTATGAGGTGGCAGAGCCTCCTGGAATGAGGAAGGAGGAATGGTCTGGGGGACAGTGTGGGGCTGTCATTGGGAATGTGGCAGGGCTTTGGGACACTCCTGCTCCCCCTGAGTGACAGAGCCACCCAGAGCCACCCCCTGCCCACACTGTGCTGTGTCCCAGAGGTGTCCCAGCAGCACATGCTGTTGTTGTCTCCTGTGGATTTGAGTCGTGCTGAGGAACAAAAATCATGAATTTATGGTTCTCTTTCTCTTTAATCCTTCTAGATCATCAAGGAGCCTCCCCCACCTCCTGCAGAAGACAGCGAGGTGAGTGACCCTGACCCCTGCTCTGTGTTTGGGACAGTGTTTTGTTCAGTCTCCTCAGAAAAGCTGATTAAACCACCTCAGAAAAGCTGATTAAACCACCCCAGAAAAGCTGATTAAATCTGTGGGTTCACAGGTAGGAAAGGACAGCCCAGGCAATCCCTCCTCACTTGGCCAGAGCAGTCAGGCTGTGATTCACACAGGGACAGCCCTTGAGCCTGGGTTTAACTCTGAGTTAGTGGAGCCTAAACATGTGCTTAGCTGCCTTCCTGGAGGGGCATGTAATGATTTTGGTGGTTTGGGATCCATAACCACCCCTGGCAGGAGTGCTGAGCCCTTGGAGCACAGTTGCTGTGAGAAAAGGAAGCTCCTGGGCCTTGCACCGTGTGAGGCAATTCAGAGAGATGGAAAACCCCAGCAAAATCCTCTGGACACCAGCAGAGCTGCACAAGGCAGGGAGGTTTTAATGGAGAGTAACCCAAAAATGCTAAATCAACACCAAAGATTCCATCCTAACTCTGCTTACGGGTTTTAGATGAGCCTTGCCACAAAGGGTTAAAGCTGTGCCACCATTGTGAGCCCACTTTTCCATCTCCTCTGTCTGTGTGCTCCTGTTTCAGCACACAGTGAGTGCCTGCCCTGCTCGCAGGGTTTTCCATTTCCCTGCATCCCTGGGCTCTGTGCAGGGCACTCTGGTGCCAAGGGCACTTTTTCCATTTTCTTCACTGGGGTTTGGATCAGTTCCCCTGACCAGGCAGCAGAACGAGCCTTAGCTCTGTGCTCAGGGTGATCTGCTTGGGTAGCTCGCCTTGCTCTCTGCTTCTGGAGACAAATCCAGGGCCTGCTTCAGCTTGCAGGTGGAAAAGCTGTGAAATGGGGCTCTCTGCTCTGAGCCTGGCCCAGGGAGAGGGGCTGAGCCAAGGGCAGGAAAGCTCAGGGCTCTGCCTTGCTTCTCCCTGACTCTCCCAAGGCCAGCCCTGGAACCTCCACCTTGGGGCACTTGAGGCTGGCCTGAAGCGACCTCCAAAAGAGACCATTCCCAGAGCCAGGGGGGCTCACACTTGGACCCAGTGCCTCTCTCTGCAGGCCCATCTCCCTCAGCAGACATTTGTTTGGGCTGGGTGAAAACCCACCAGCTTTGTCAGCTTCTGTCCTCTGAATGAAAAGGAAAATATGAACCTCGAATTGCACATGCTTTGTTCTGCATCACACATGCCTCCAAGCCAAGGGACTCAATTGCTGAAATTAATTAGAAGACATCACTCTGGAATGCTGGCTCTCTGGCCAAGAGCTGGAGGGGGAAATTGCATCCCCTAAGAGAGAAGAGTGTGTCACCTATAAGGAAGTCTTTTGTCAGCCCAGTAAGTGCTGCAAAAGCAGAGCAGTCTGTGCAAAATCACAGCTGCAGCCTGAAATTCAACTTGTCCAGGCTTTGGTGGTACCCTGAGGGGGCCCTGAAAATTGGCATTCAGCAGGATGTGCTTTGCCTGCTGCCTCACCCATCCAGGAGGGGATCTGGACATTTTTTGGGTGTTGTTCTCCTCTTTGGGGGCCTGGGCACGGCAGGGTTTGGTTACAGCAGTCATGGATTGTTGGAACTCTGATGGCTGAAAACTTGGAGCTTTCTGAATTTAAGGGTGCCCACCCTCAAGTAAACACCTTGTTTGACCTGAGACCTTGGAAAAGGCTTCAAAAGTGGAGTGATAGCACAGGAAAGTGTGTGCAGTTCAGATAGTATTGCTTTGGTGTTGGGTAATATTGCTTTGGGTTGGAAGGGAGCTCACAGCCCATCCCATTCCACCCCCTGGCAGGGCAGGGACACCTCCCAGGCTGCTCCAAGCCCTGTCCAGCCTGGCCTGGGACACTGCCAGGGGTGGAACATCTACCTGCACCGTGTGCCAGCTGCTCCAGCGGTACCACTCCACCTGTGCTTCCCACCAGAGCACACCCAGAGCCATTTAGCAGCCAGCCCAGAGCCATTTAGCAGCCAAAGGCTTTTTAAGAAAGGAAAATGTCATTTATACTATTTTAGAAGCTGTGCAGCACCAGGGCAGTGCTCAGAAATCAGCTGATTTTTTGCAGCTGTGACTTGCACTGGTTTTTTCCCAGACAGAAGAGCTTCCCACCAGTGACAAAGTAGCAGCAACTCTGAAAAGATGCATTTTGTGGTGCATTTACTGCTGGAGAGGCTGCTCCACAGAGTGGGACTGACAGTGGTGTGCTGCATTCTCAGAAGATTGAAGCCTCAAGATTTTCTATTTTGCTCTAAATGAATAGAAGATGGATTTCTACCATCCATTTTTTAGGTGTTGCAGACATCCCCCTCCCCTGCAGGACTCCAGCAGCTGCTCCTCTCCAGCAGGAGGGATTGCTGGTCCCTTCAGCAGCAGGGTTACAGTTGGATTTTTTCCTTCTCACGAAATCCTTGGCCATAAAAGGGGAAAAAAAAAAAAATGAATTCTTGCATCAGCAGGTTTGGGAGCTGAAGGCCACAGGAGGAAGGAGAATGCATTGCACTCTGACAAGGAGGGGAAGCAGCCTCTGCTGTCAGAGGTTTCACTGAACTCTGCTTCAGAGGCCCTGTGAGACACTTCAGTGCTGGGGAAGGAAATCAGCCTGGCCAGAAACTCCCAATTAATTCATTCAGAAGTTGCAAATGTTGTCAGCTCCTGCTGCTCAGGGAGCTGGGGATGCTGAGGATGCTGAGGGTGAGGGCCAGGGCAGGACAGCTGGTTTCACTTAGGCCAGCAAGGACTGAGTTAATGCCAAGAGGAAGAGGTGAGTGCCTGGAGGAGGCAGGAGCACCTTTCTGGCCTGGATTAGTCACTGAAGGTGGATCAAAACCACATTCTCCTACCTGCAGTGAGTAGCAGGGCTTTTTCTAGCCCTGCTGGAGGAGGACACAGCTGCTTTTATTGCTGTGCCCATCACCTTTAGGCTGGGCTTATCGGCACAGCTCTGCTCAGCTCAGAGCAGAGGCTCACCACAAGGCTGAAGCTGGTTCTGCTGTAGCAACCCATCCTCAAAACACACCAAAAAACCCCGAGTGCAGTGCTCTGCAGCTTCCTACAGTTCCCTCTTCACTCCCTGGCCAGCCAGAGTTCTGCTGCTGTCAGTCCTGGGCAGACTGGCTGCAGTCAGGGAGCCCCAGCTGGATCTGTGCAGGCACCACGTGCTCCCACAGCAGCAGTCAGGGACACAGAGCCCCTGGAGCCTGGCAGGAGGTCACCCAGGTGCCCACAGCTTGCCCTTTGCTCAGCTCTCAGGCCCTTTTTTCCCTGCTGCTCTGTCACCCAGCATCCACGGCCATCCCTGGTGTGGCACCAGAGCCAAGCCACCAACCAGGCTGTAATGGGATAATTCCCATGTCTGTTCTCCTCTTGGCCACACACAGCACAGAAACACTCACAGGAGGTGCTGGGGCAGCACTGGCACACACCCTGGGGGGTTTTAGCTGTCCTGGGAGGCAGCAGGGACCTCACTCCCTGCAGGGCAGCTGCTGGGATGAGCCCCTGCTCAGCTGGACCCGCTCTGGTTGCTGGGCTCTGATCTCTGCCACAGCATCCACGAGGACAGAGAATGGCTGAGGGACACCCAGCTGCTTGGAGAGCTGCTGGAACCCTCACTTATTATCATGGGATGGGTTGGGAGGCTCCTTGGAGATCCTTCTGTTCCACCACCTTCCACCAGACTGAGCTGTTCAATTATTGCTGTTCATTGTTCTCTTCCAAATTGTTTTCCTGGCTCCTTTTGGAGAGCCATGCTGGGGAGATGGCAACACCAGCTCCAGAGAAAGGATCTGACAGGAATTTCTGTGGACACCAGGGCAGGAAATTTATTCCTGAAATGAGGCCAGGTCCCAGTGGTGTGCCAAAGCTTCTCCTTTTCTGTACCCCCTTTTACAGTGAGCTGTGGAAACATGGGAGGAGAAAAGGAACCTTCCAAGAGACAGGCAAAGAAAAAAGGGGGGGCTGTTATTGGCAATAGGAGAGGTGCAGGTGTTACACCATGGGGGTGTGGAGTTCATGGCCTAATTTCAGTTTGCTAGCCAAATTTCAGCTTTGTGGCCAAATTTCAGTTTGTTAGCCAAATTTCAGCTTCATGGCCAAATTTCAGTTTCATGGCCTAATTTCAGTTTCATTGCCAAATTTCAGCTTCATTGCCTAATTTCAGCTTTATAGCCAAATTTCAGTTTCATGGCCTAATTTCAGTTTGTTAGCCAAATTTCAGCTTCATAGCCAAATTTCAGTTTCATAACCAATTTTCAGTTTCATTGCCTAATTTCAGTTTCATTGCCAATTTTCAGTTTCATGGCCAGTTTCATGTGAAACATCCAGTGCAGTGCAGAGGCTGTGGGGGTTGGTTGAACCCCATCCTGGTGCTGATTGCCATGAGCTGATAGGAATTTCACCTTCCTGCAGCTCAGTGTCTGAGCTCTGGAGTGGGAGCAGCTGAAATCCTTCTTTCACCACAACCAGCTCCTGGAGCCTTCACCTCAGGCAGCACCTCCAAGGATCTGGGCCAGGATAAATGTGGAATTTCTGTGGTGACCCAGGCCACCAAAGGCTGGTTTGAGAAGTGTTTGTGTCTCGAGGATGAGCTTGTATGAAGCTGAAGTTGTTCAGGCTGGAGAGGAAAAGATTCTGAGGAGCCTTTAGAGGCACCAAGCAGGAGGAAACCCTCCCTGAAAACAGCAAGGTGTCCCCAGAGTGGCACAAGGCAGCTGAGAGGTGACCATGGGATTTGGGAATGGCTCCAGTGGTGGGAGAAGGGGCAGAAAGGAGTCTTGAGGACATCTGGGTTTCCTCTGTGTTCTCTCAACACTAAAATTCAACGAGAACATCTCTCACACAGAGAAATGTTTGTTGTGCCGTGGCTCAGCCCTTGGTGCAGGCAGAGCTCTCCATAAATGCTGAATTCTGACAAAATTCAGGCACTGCAGAGACAACTGGGAAAACAATTATAAGGGTGGGGAGAGGGGTAAGTTGTCCAATTTTTTTTTTTTTTAATATCTGGCCAAATTTTGTTTGAATTCTTACCCTGAGTGGTTCAGATGTCCCTTGTGGAGCCTGAATTTTCCTTGTGTTACCCACAGATGAGGTTCCCTCAGGTCAGGGTCACAGTATCCAGAGCTCAGCCTGGCCTCTGAGATAAACACAGATCTTTGTTTTCTGCAATCCAGCACTTCTGGATCTGGATCTCTGACTGTGAAATGCAGCTCTGTCCTGCCTCTTCTTACTTGTTAAAAGAAACTCTAGCTCCATCTAAAGCAGATTTTGGGGGTGGAGAGCAGCCAAGTTCTGTGCAGTCAATTTCCAGCATCCTTAAATGCACTTGGATTTTCCGGGGCTGCTTTTGGTGCTGCAGCTGGGTGGGAGCTGGAGCTCCTCAGGTACCAACCCCAGGAGGAAAATACAGCTGAGGCAGGCAGGGAACGAGAATCCACCCCTGGCTCCCAGACCGGGGTGCTGGGTGTGAGGTTTGGGTGCCCTTTCCCTCCCTCAGCCCGTTCCCAGCTCCCCCAGCGTGGTGAGCACACAGCCAAGGGTGCAGGACACGGCTGCTGGGGGCTTTTTCTTGTATTGCAAAACCTTCCCTGCCCTTCCAGAGATGTAAACAGGCTCCTTCTGCAGCAAACTTGTGACTCCTTTGTTTGTCAAGTGTGCTGCTGCCTCTCTGTGCGTGTGCTGCTGTCCTGGGCTCGCAGGGCTTTTAAGGCTTGTGGGGAAAATTTCCTAAACCTTGGTATTTCCTGTTGTGAGGAGTCCAGTCTGTGCTGAGCTGAAGGGAGAGAAAGAGAATTGCTGAAGGAAAATATTTGGATGGCTCTGCTTCCACTTTTTTTTTTTTCTTTTTTTTTTTTTTTTTTTTTTTTTTTTTTTTTTTTTTTTTTCTTTTTTTTTTTTTTTAAGAAAAATCCTCATGGCAAACTTCATGCAGAGATATTGAGTTCTTGGGTTGCAGCAAAGAGCCTCAGCAGCTCTGCCTGGGGCCAGAGAGAGAGGTCAGCTCTGAAGAGAACAGCCTGGTACTTGTGACCAGTTGTTCACCCTTCCCTTGGATCAGGACACCTTTTGCAGCCCAGTTTCTGTGTTTTGATAAACTGAAATGCTTTTGGTTGCCGTGAAAACTGGAGTTTTTCTTGGATTTTTTTTTTCCCCACCCAGTTTTTCAGTTTTCCTGATGGGGAGTTTCAATTTCAAAGTATTTTTGGCTTTTCCAGTTTTGGAAAGCTCCTAAGTTTTGGAGTTTGGCCAAATCCCTGTGAAAAATTAAAGAAAGAAGAAGAAAAAGAGAGAGGGACCATTTTTCTTTTCTCTCCACGTTTTTCACAGGAAATACTTCACGTTTTTGATGAACTCTGCTTTTCTGCTTTGCCAGTTCACAGCCTGAACTGTAGAAATTAAAGGGAAAGGCACTATGTAAGTGTACACTCTGACCTTACAGAGTGCAACAGAGAATTTAAAACACCTTGAATTTCACTGGAGCTTTAGCAGGCTCATTTTAAATAAACTGAAGGGAGCTTTCTTGATTTGTTAAGTCACCAATATCTGAATGCCACCAAGGGCTGGCAGAGGTGAAAAACCCCAAAATCTCATTCCTGCTGGAGCTGGGCTGTCCCTTCCAGGTGTGGTGTTTATACCATGAAACATCATCCTTTAATGAGTGTACATCCCCTGCAAGAGAATGAGGGACAGAGCAGAACCTGGCCTGCCCTGCAAGGACAAGGCAGCCTGGGACTGCTCATCCCTTCCCATCCCTGCTCATCCCTTCCCATCCCTGCTCATCCCTTCCCATCCCTGCTCATCCCTTCCCATCCCTGCTCATCCCTTCCCATCCCTGCTCATCCCTTCCCATCCCTGCTCATCCCTTCCCATCCCTGCTCATCCCTTCCCATCCCTGCTCATCCCTTCCCATCCCTGCTCACCCCTTCCCATCCCAAAATCCCATTCCTTTCAAACCCTGCTCATTCCCTTCCATCCCTGCTCATCCCTTCCCATTCCTGCTCACCCTTCCCATCCCTGCCCACCCCTTCCCATCCCTTCCATCCCTGCCCATTCCTCCTGACAGTGCCACCCCTGCTGCTGTTTTGCAGGAGGAAGATGATGATGGGCTGCCAAAGAAGAAGTGGCCAACAGTGGATGCCTCTTACTACGGAGGGCGAGGAGTGGGCGGCATCAAACGGATGGAGGTGAGGAGATCAGGGCTCAGGTTTGGGCACAGCCCCCTGCAACCCAGCCAGCAGGGCACTCAGGAGACAGGCACCAACTTCTTGGGGTTTTTAGGAGTGCAGATCATTTTTGTGTGGGAATATTTGCGAGGAAAGCACAGATTTCTGGAGTTTAGCAACGTCCTGGTCCGTGCCTGGGACACGGGGCAGCCCTGCCACACAAATTACCAGGAGATGGTTTTAGTTCTCCTGAAAAGCTCCCCCACTCCCACATTTCTCATAAACCACCCTGAAGAACAAGCTCAAAATTTGGGCTGCAGTCTAGAAACAAACCTCCCAGCCTGTGCATTGCTGTTCAGCTGGGGACAGCCAGAGGCAGGGCTGTTCCTGCAGCAGGGGGGGCACAGCCTGACCCTGATTCTGATTCTGACTCTGATCCTGATCCCAATCCTGACTCTGACACTGATCCTCATCCTGATTCTGACCTTGACCCTGACCCTGACCCTTATCCTGATCCTGACTTTGATCCTGACTGTGATCCTGACCCTGATCCTGATCCTCACCTCGATCTTGACCTTGATCCTGATCTTGACCCTGACTCTGACTCTGATCCTGATTCTGATCCTCATCCTGACTCTGACCCTGACCCTGATCCTGATCCCAATCCTGACCCTGACCCTGACCCTGATCCCGACCCTGATCCCAATCCTGACTCTGATCCCAATCCTGACCCTGATCCCTCCCTCCAGGTGCGCTGGGGGGAAAAGGGCTCCACGGAGGAAGGTGCCAAGCTGGAGAAGGCCAAGAATGCCAGGGTGAAGATGCCAGAGCAGGAGTACGAGTTCCCTGAGCCCAGGAGCCTGGGCAGCAGCATGCGCCGGCCCTCGTCCCCTCGCCGGTGGTACTCCCCCATCAAGGTGAGCCCAGCCTGCCCGGGCTGAGAGCAGCAGCTCCTTCTGTTGTGGTGTGTGCTCACTTCCAGGGGTGAGATCTGCCCACACAGCTGTGATCCCAAGGGTGCTGGAGTGGCTGTGCCCACGTGGGGCTCTGGGAGTTCCCCACCTGCTTGCTCAGCTTTGGGAATTGTGTTCTGGGGAATGAGGAAAGGAAAGGTTTTTCTGAAGGAAAACAGAGGCTTGGCTGTCCTGCTTCCTCCCTGCCCAGCAGCAGCCATGGGGTCAGAGAGCAGCTGGGACATGTCCCACCCTGAAGACTCCCTGCACTGCCTCTGGCTCCTGAGCTGCTCCAGGTTCTCCAAGGAACCAGGGCAAGCCTCGTGTCTGGGCTCTCCTCAGCCCCTGACCTGGCAGAGCCTCAGAGCCAGGGGCAGGGATGGCAGCCCAGGTGGTTTCTGAGGATCCCAAACGTGAGCCTCCTTGAAGATTGGGTCCAGCACCTTCTCTCTTTTCCCCCTGGAAGATTATCATCCCATAAACAGAGCCTCCCCACAAGCCATTTGTTGTAATGACTTCAGCATGTGTCCGTGAGGGCTGTTCACTGCCACGGTGGGACAGGCTGGAGGGAGCAGCCCCAGCCCTGAGGGGGGAGTGCAGCACACCCCAAACCCACACCCCAATCCCACCTCCTAGTGGGGAATGCAGCACACCCCAAACCCACAGGGAAATCCCACAGGACAATCCCAGCTCCAGTGGGGAGTGCAGCACACCCCAAACCTACAGGGAAATCCCACAGGACAATCCCAGCTCCAGTGGGGAGTGCAGCACACCCCAAACCCACAGGGAAATCCCACAGGACAATCCCAGCTCCAGTGGGGAGTGCAGCACACCCCAAACCCACAGGGAAATCCCACAGGACACCCCATTCCCAGTTCCAGTGGGGAATTCAGCACACCCCAATCCACACCCCAAACCCAGCTCCAGTGGGGAATTCAGCACACCCCAATCCCACACCCCAATCCACACCCCAAACCCAGCTCCAGTAGGGAGTGCAGCACACCCCAATCCCACACCCCATTCCCAGTTCCAGTGGGGAATTCAGCACACCCCAATCCCACACCCCATTCCCAGCTCCAGTGGGGAATTCAGCACACCCCAATCCCACACCCCAATCCACACCCCAAACCCAGCTCCAGTGGGGAATTCAGCACACCCCAAACCCCACAGGGCTGCCCCATGTCCCTGAAATGAGCTGTCATTTTGCATCAGTGCACTTGGAAAACACCCCAGGCCCACCTGGGGGGTTCTGCTGGCTCCTGGAAATTACCTCATCCAGCCAAGACACAGCACAGTGGGGTTTTGCAGCTGAGCTGGCAGAAACGCCGATTTTAGGACAAAGAGCCCCAAATAGCTGCTCAGGCAGCTGGAGCTGAGGGGGTGCAGCCACCTGAGCTCATTCCTGGAGGGCTGGGTCCTCTCCCACAGAAGGTTCTGCTGAGTTTCTCCCCTTCCCCCTCTGGTGCTGTTGGATCCCAGCCCCAGGAGACTCTCAGTGAATTTTCAGGGTTTGTTCTGCACGCTGGGAAATCAGCTCTGAGAAGAGGAATCGGGTTTGTTGCAGATCTGTGTCCAGGATGGAAATTCTCCAAAGCTCAAGAGAGGCCTGGAGAGAGGATGCAGTGTTTGTAGGGCTGAGGTTCAGTTCTGACTCTGGAACAGCTTTTGCTTCATAACAACGAGAATTCTGTTATAATGGTGCCTACAAATGTTAGCAGCATCTCATGGGTGATATTCTTAATTCCTTCAGAAGCCTCTCTCTTATCTACCATTCCAATTGTGTACAGGACAGGGACAGTTCCAACCCAAAATGCTGCATTCAAATACTCCCAGAACTTTGGAGTGTTCCACAGCTGGACAGCATTTAGCAGCCAGGAGAAGAATTTACCTAATCATTAATTGCCACCACACCCCTTACTGAGCTGCACCCAGCAAGAGGATGGAGACAGGATAACTCCCAACACTTCCCTCATGGACAGTCAGCAGCACTCACCAAACCCAGCAGGATCATTCCTGAGGAGCACAGCCCTGCTGCTGCTCTCCCTGGGCAGTAAGGAATTAGCAAAACTGGCAAAATTCATGCTCAGCCTTGGCAGAGAGCCGTGTCCTGGAGGTGTGAGCACAGAAGATGGATGTGCAGGGAAGGTGGGAACAGCCTGGGAGCTGCCTGGGCTGGACCCTCAGCCAGGGCAGCGCTGGCTGGGATCCATCCTGCATTTCAAAATAACACTGGGGCTCCCAGCACTTCTTGGGGGGAATACTTCACACAGCTCACCCATTGAGATGTCTGCTGATGGTCCTCCTGAATTTTCCCTCATGCCCATGCTCCCAGAGCACTGTGGATAAAGCAGATGTTGAATTTCCACCCCTCCCTGGGCTGGTTGAAGCATCCTTTGGGAAGCAGATAAACATGGCTGCTTAAAAAATCATGGGTGGAGGAGAAGGGCAAGGAATTGAACTTCAGGAACAGTGAAGCAAGGGTGCTTGAACCTGGTAAAGAGCCAGGAAATTCACATTTTAGTATCAGTCATCTTGCTGGTCACAGGCCTCCTCTTCTCACTGCACTGCCCCTACTTAGAGTGTTCTGCCTTTTATGATGGAGTTCTTCTTCCCTCTATTTTTCAGGCTTCCCAGAGTCATGTCTGTAAGTAGGTAGACAGCTGAGAGTGGATAGATTGCTTTTTTTTAAATACTCCAGAGATTTATTTGCTACCAAATGTGTCTAGTAACACTTAACAGATTGGGGTTATTATTGTTGTTATTCTGATTTGCTGCTGTTGCTTCTCAGCACGGTGCCAACCGGATTATCCTGCTTTTAAAATGTCATTTGAACTGTCTGAAAAGCCAGGGCAGATAATCCAAGGGGAATGACAAATCTGAAAACTTCTTAAGAAGCTCACCAAACCCTCGGTTCAGCACAAAACATAGATGGAAGTGAATCAGAGTCCCAGAATCATTAATTCTGGAAAAGCTCTCCAGGATCCTCATCCACCACCACGTTCCCCATGAAACCACAGCCCTGAGTGCCACTGCCACATGTTTTTTAGGAATGGGGACCCCACCACTGCCCTGGGCAGCCTGGGCCAGGCCTTTCCAACCCTTGCAGTGAAGGAATTCTTCCCACCATCCAACCTAAACCTCCCCAGGCACAACCTGA